>NW_023608442.1:0-26971 GCF_013339725.1 Rhipicephalus microplus | reverse complement strand
GAATGGAGACCCAACAGAAATTCGAACAGCCATCAGCCCCAACACTAATTTGGACATGGAAACTGCAGAACTATGCAAGTAAAAACGACATCCGAATGAGGGAGACGGGCGTCCGAGCAGCGTCTGGCCCAGGAAGATCAAGGTCAGTGACGAGTGGCTGGTCGCCTGCGTTCGCCATCGCTTCCACGCGGCAGCGTTGGGACCATGCCTTGAGCATCAGCCTGGCAGTAGATTCGTATTCGTAAGGTAAGCGTCGCTCACTCGACTTCTTTCATCAAGATGGCGACAATTAGATTAGCGACGCAAAATGTACGTGGGCTTTCTGCCAAACGGCGGCAAAACTACCTATACCATCTGATTGTAGAAGATTTAGACATGGTTGTTGTACAGGAAATTAAAGTAAAAGGAAGAGCACGCTGAATGAACGATGCGTTCTTTAACAGGAATATAATATATGTGCGTTTGTGATGTGGTAGATACGTCTGCAGGGTGCCTAATGGTAAATCGGCAGAGTCTCGGTAGGAAAGTGGAGACTGTGACAATGGTATATGTAGGTTCTATACCGTAACTACGTGACAGGTGGGTTGTTGTTTTTATGTGATTTCGCATTCCAAAAAAAAACTGGAGACATCACTTCTTCCAAACTAACGATAACGCCACGTTCCCCAGGAGTCAATTCTAGGCCCCCTTCGTTACTTGCATTACGAAATATTCTAGTAATACCCGTGAATCCCCTGGAATAAGTATTCTTGCAAAGAACAGAAAAGTGTTCTTTGAAAGTAAAGAGCTAAAATCACTCCAGTAAACTTTAAGAATTATTAATCATCTTTATCATGCTGGCTAAAGAAAAATCGCATGCAGTTAAAGTGAAGAAAATCTTCCCCCGTCATATTTCACGTAGTGCATAAAATAATGAATACTAAGTTCAGCGTTACATTTGAAAGCCCCGCTGTGGTGGTCTAGTGGCTAAGGTACTCGGCTGCTGACCCGCAGGTCGCGGGTTCGCTTCCCGGCTGTGGCGGCTGCATTTCCGATGGAGGCGGAAATGTTGTAGCCCGTGTGCTCAGATTTGGCTGCACGTTAAAGAACTCCAGGTGGTCAAAATTTCCGGAGTCCTCCACTACGGCGTCTCTCATAATGAAATGGTTGTTTTGGGACGTTAAACTCCGCAAGTCAATCAATCAGCGTTACATTTGAAGGGGAGCATATGAATAGATTCACAACGCAAAAGATTCTTTTTGCAATATTTGAACAGCACCTATCGAATGCACATATTAATGGAGTAGCAGTGGAATTGCAAAATCTGTGGGTTGTTTATGCAGAGCTGCCGCTTTCATCCCTGTGATGCTGAATAAAACAATGTATTATGCTCTGTTTTACTCGAAATTCAGCTACAGCTATATAGTATGGCAGACGTCAACACAAGGCAACTACTAGAAATTAGTGGTACTAAAGAAACTTTCACTACGCTGTTTGAACAATAAAGGTGAAACCCATAGGATTTAAGAACACGACCATTATTATAAAGCATCAAATTTTGAGGACTAATAAAGTATTCTATTTCAAGCTACTACAACCAGTAAGTAAATCGTGAAAAATCATGTGTCAATAGCAACAAAAATGATTTAATGTACTGCTTTAGAGAACAAAATCGGCACATGCCAATAACACAAACAAATTAAGGTAAGCAAACTACGAAATATCAAACCATATCTCTTCCTAACTGAAAGTAAGGAGAGTTAGACTTAAAGTTAGTGTAACCGCTTTAAAAACAACTTAACATGCTATTAATAAACAACGCGCACAATTTCAAGTTGGGAAATAAATCGCATGCTACTATTTTGTGTATACAAATGTATTTTTTCCCCTTAAGGAAATGTCTTACAATAGTTAAATAAAAACGTCCTAAAATTTTCGTTTATTTTTTATTTATTTTTGAATAAAATATTGTACCCAATGAACGTACTGGCAGTTATGCTATCTTTATTTTTTACGATGGCATTTTTTAATTTTTTTTACTTCTGAACAAGATCTTTCTTTTTGTTTGGTCAGTAGGTGTTGTGAACGGTGTTTTCGTCTGTCTGTTCCAATTGGCACTGAAACAATGATTGATTTGTGGGGTTGAACCTCCCAAAACCACCATTTGATAATGAGAGACGCTGTACTCTCTGGTGATGAGCAAAAGGGAATCAATCTTGCTTGCTTGCTTGCTTGTTCCTTTCTTTTGTGGCTCTCACCCACTACGGAGGATTGGCCAAGAAGCCGGTGGTTAATGCGAGTCAATACCTTTAGGATTTCTAGACTAGGGGAATATGATTACTGTGTTTTGACTGTGAAAATATTTTGGCGCAATGTAAAAAAAGAAAAAAAGGGGGGAGAATATACAATTTGTTGAATATCTGAGGTGTAATCGTTATATGAACTTCTCCTGAAAGTTGAATCATTGCAGTGTATCAGCTAAATAATAAGTGGTAGTGTGGTTAGTAAAATTCGAGAGCTGATCGTTGACTCAGCAAGGTAGTCTTCTTGTGTTATATATGAATTCGCAGAGAGCCCCGCAGATGTTCCTGTCACTGTGTCCCAATGAAGTGGCCCCAAAAGACAAAATATTGGGAGTACTAAGCGATATTCCTAGTTTTCTGAATAAAATTTCGAAGCAGTTTTTTCTTTGATATTTGAAACGGTGACATGTGATAAGAAATTGGTCGATATGCTCAGGCTCGTTACAGCTTGAGCACGGAGGAAATGACACCAGACCAGACCTGTTTAAGTAGAGATTAAGAGATGGTACACGGCAACGTAATTTTGTTATCAAGATTACGTTTGCCTTGCGTCATTATGCCTTCTCCAAAACGCATCGTCCCGGTGCGTAAAAGCAGTGTTGCTGAGAAGGTCTGAATGCGTGGTTTTCTATTGGAGAAATAGGTATTCCTCATGACCGGGTGTGTATAGTTCGATGTTCATTGCCTGTCATAGTATGGCTTCATTATGACTACATGCACGATTTCTGTGCACCTTCGGCGTCTTGATGAGCTCACTTGTCTTCCGGTGGCACCTCGTAGTTCAACGAGCTGACGCGACGAAGGACTCGGTGAGGGCCCAAATAGCGGCGCATGAGCTTTCGGAAAGGCCAGGTGTCCGCACGGGAGTCCAAATCCAAACTCGGTCGCCTGGTGTGTAGTCGGCTCCTCTCCGACGAAGGTTTGTAACGGTTTGCATCCACACGTTGTTGTTATTTTATGTGATTAGCACCAACTGCCGTGCTTCTTCGGCTCGCTGAATGAATTCGCTGATGTCAGGCTTGTGCTCTGTATTGTCGCCTACAGGCAGCATTGCATCTAATGGTGTGGTAACTATTCGACCATAGACTAGCTGGAATGGCGTCACTTTAGTTGTCTCCTGCACAGCAGTATTGTAAGCGAAAGTGGCGTACGGCAGTATCTTGTCCCACGTATGGTGCTCCAAGTCAACGTAAATGGAAAACATATCGGTTAGAGTTCTGTTGAGTCGGAGTCGTCGGTTAGCCCACTCGTTGGGGGTGGTAAGCCGTTGTTTTTCCTATGACATGTGTGGGTATGTTTCATAATGGACTCCGTCAGATTGGCTGTGAATGCAGTTCCTCGAGCCGTGATAACCACCTTTGGCGCACCATGCTGTAGTACATGTCAGTGACGAAAAAAGGCAGCGACTTCTATAGCCATGCCACTGATGAGAGAGGCTGTCTCGGCATACCGGGTTAAGTAGTCTGTCGCCACTACTATCCATCGTTTGCCCATTGATGACTTAGGAAATCAACCAAGTAGATCCATTCCTACTTGTTCAAACGGAGATTCAGGTGGTTCGATTGGTTGGAGAAATCATGCAGGTTTCAATGGAGGCGTTTTGCGTCTCTGGCAATCTCTGCATGTCCTTACATAATGCTGTACAGCATCCAGTAACTTTGGCCAGTAGTACATGGTGCGGATGTGAGCCAATGTTCTACTCACTCCGAGGTGTGCTGCTGCTGGGTAATTGTGGTAGGCTTCCAGGCTTTCGGGTCGCAAGCCGAAGGAACGACGAGTAGGAATTTCTCCCTGCTGTGCTCGAAGTTTCTCTTGTAACGTTGTTTCTCATCAGGTACGGGGACGATCCCCGGAAGGAAACTCGAGGAACACGCACGAGTTGCCCTTCCCGATGCTTGATTAGTTTAGGCAACTCCGCGTCAGATCGTTGATATTCAGTTATGTCTGTGGTGCTGACAGCCCCAAGAAACGGAAAGTAGTCTCCATATTCCACAGGTGCAGATTCCATTGGTGCGCGTGACAGGCAATCAGCATCGCTGTGCTTGCGACCCGACTTGTATACGGCTGTTATGTCGTATTCTTGAAGCCTGAGGCTTCATCTAGCGTCGCCCAGAAGGGTCCTTTAGGCCTGCGAGCCAGCACAGCGAGTGATGGTCGCTCACTGCTCGAAATGATCTACCGTATAAGTACGGTCGGAATTTCTGTGTGGCCCATATACCGCCAGACATTCTTTTTTCCGTCGCCTAATCATTTATTTCAGCTCTCGAAAGAGTGCGACTAGCATATGCGACCACTCTTTCTTCTCCGTTTTGCAGCTGCACAAGGACGGCGCCTAGTCCCAAATTGCTTGCGTCCGTTTGAATCTCTGTTTCGGCTTCTTCGTGGAAATGTGCCAGGACGGGTGGATTAGGAGTCGCTGTCGTAGCTCATTGAACTTGTCTTCTTGCTCGCTTGTCCAAGCGAAAGGCGTGGCTTCTTTCGTCAGTCGGGTTAGTGGTTCCGCAATCTTCAAAAAATCTTTGATGAATCTTCTCTAATAGGCACAAAGTCCTAAGAATTGTCTCACAGCCCTTTTATCCGTCGGTCTAGGCAACTTTTCTACAGCGGCTGTCTTTTCGGGATCAGGTCGAATGCCTTCGGAGCTAACCACATGACATAGGAAAAGCAGTTCATGAAAACCAAAATGGCACTTTTGGGGTTTTATTGTCAGCCCTGCTGAACAAATCGCTTCGAACACAGTCCGTAGTCGTTCCACATGCTGATCGAAGGTGGCCGAAAAGATCACGACGTCATCGAAATAAACAAGGCAGGACTGCCATTTTAACCCGGACAGCACAGTATTCATCATCCGCTGAAATGTGGCGGGTGCGGAACACAGGCCAAATGGGAGTACCTTGAACTCGTATAACCTATCTGGGGTCACGAAAGCAGTTTTCTCGCGATCTCGTTCTTCCACCTCTATCTGCCAGTATCCGCTCTTGAGGTCTAGAGAGGGAAAGAATTTCGTGTCTTGTAGTCTGTCAAGGGTGTCATCAATCCTTGGAAAGGGATAGACATCCCGCTTTGTGACGACGTTCAATTTTCGGTAGTCAACGCAGAAGCGCAAGGTCTGGTTCTTTTTCTTTACCAGTACTACAGGTGAGGCCCATGGGCTGGCTGACGGTTGAATTACGTCGTCCCTGAGCATTTCTTCAAATTGGCCTCTGATGACTTCTCTCTCTTTTATTGACACTCGGTACGGGTGCTGGCGAATAGGTCTAACAGATTGATCAATCATAATGCGGTGTTTGGTGATAGATGTTCTTTGCACTTTCGATGACGTGGAAAAACATGAGGCGTACTCCCGTATAAAGCTCTCGATTTTTGTTTCTGGTTCGGTGATACGGCTGCTTCTCTGTGGAGAGATGCGAGTGTGGAATCTATACCGTCAGAGTGTAGTGGTGCAGTCTCGGAAGAATTCAAATCCGTAATCGGAACGTAACCGTGCAAGTGACCAACAACAGTTCTCTTCGCAAGATGCTGCACCTCATTTTGGAAATTTGTCAGGAAGACACTCGTACACCCATCAAGCAGTCGTACATTACCTTTTGCTGCACAGATCCCTTTCTCGAGCAATGACCCAGTATTGCTTTCTGCCATTCCTTCATAGTCGTTTTACACATTGCTTTTTACGGTGACAACAATGATGGATCTTGCAGGTACTGTTACATCATCACTAGCAATATGGAGCGCATCAAATCGTTTTTCACGCTCGAATGTCGCGATGGCGTGTTTCGTCGAGAACGAGACGCATGTTTCCTGCAAGTTTATCCCTGCGCCATTGGCCTGCAAAAAGTCCATTACGATAATTGCATCTCATGAACACCCCGACAGGACAGTGAAGCTGGGGACGTAGGTGAAACCGCGTATCCCGACTCTAGAGGTACACTTGCCTGCCGGATCGATAAGGTGTCCCCAGCGGTTCACACTTGTGGACCTATCCAAGGGGTCAGCACTTTTTTAGCGTTCTGGCAAGTCCCCTGCTTATGACGGAAGAGTCTGCACCTGTGTCTACCGAAGCATTCGTTTCGTAGCCGTCTGTATTTACCGACAAATCAGAAGCGACGTTACCAATTCCGCACGTAGTCTCGTGTCCATTATAACATTTTTAAATCACCACTGCAGGTTGTTTCTTGCGTAGGCAACAGCCTTACCTCCCCCGGTCGCTGATTCTAGTTTTCCCGAAGCGGGCTTTGGGGAAGTCGCCTCGGAGAGTTTCAAGATGGGCGCGGACTTGGTGACCGATACCTCAGTGGCGCTGTCGACCGAGACTGATGCTGCTGCGAGGAGTGAGCACCTCGACGCGTTGACAAGTACTCCTCGATTTCAAAAGGTCGTTCCCCATTCCGTGGACAGGCAGCGTTTACGGGAAAACCTCGAAGTCCAGCTCGGTGATATTCACACATCCGGTAAAGATGGCCAGCTTCACCGCAGTGATAACAAAGCTGAATTCAATCAGGAGTGTGCCATATATCAGCTTTTCGGATCCTAGTCTCGGCTATGGACGGCGTAAATCGAGGTTTCGGCAGATGCGTGTTTGCTGCGACGAAATAAGATCCAGGGGCGGCGAAAAAAGGTCCAGGGGGGCGAAATGGGGTACAGGTGCGCCTATCAGCACCTCGGCGTACGAGACTGCGGGCTGCATCGGAACCGACGCTTGAACAGGCTGGGCTTGTGGCTGCTTCTCACGGACTGCCTGTCTCAACTCCTCTCGAACAACTTCCGCTAATGACGAGACCGTTGAGGGTTACCGTTTAGCTTCTGGAGCTCTCCTCGAACCACCGATCGAATGAGCTCTCGTAATACATTCATGCCATTCCTGAAGACTGCTGACACCACGTCTGCGGATGGGACGTTAACATCTCGATTGTAGTGCCTCGCTCGCTGTTGCAGAGTCTTTTCAACCGCTGTCGCCTCGGTGCGCAATTCAGTGACGGTCCGTGGGGGGCATCGGAGCAAACCAGCAAAAATCTCCTGCTTCACCCCACGCATCAGGTGCCGAAGTTTCTTGTCCTCACTCATATTTTGATCATACCGGTGGAATAACCGGCACGTGTCTTCCACATACATTGCGACACTTTCATTGTTGCGCTGGTTTTTGGCTTGCAAGGCAGCTTCAGATCTTTTTTTGCGGTCTGTACTCGGGTATGTGGCCAGTAGCTGCCAGCGGAAATCATCCCACGATGGAATAGTACCTTCATGGTTTTCGAACCACATTCGTGCGCTGTCCTGCAATGCGAAATAAACTCGACAGAGCTTCCATTCATCGGTCCATCCGCTGCAGTTGGCGACGCGCTCAAAACCCTCCAGCCAATCCTCGGTATCTTCATGAGGATCGCCATGAAAAGGGTCCGGCGTCCGTGGCTCATCGACAACGACGTGCGTGGCAGCGACTGGAGACAAAACGACGTGTGCGGCAGCGGTGAAACGACATTTCGGTACTCTCACCGGAGACAGCTGGAGACACTCTGGGCTCCGGTGGCAGGGGAAATTCCGGCGGCTCACCACGTAGACGACGGCTGGAGCGCTGATGAACTGGTGTGAGCTCAGTTGGTTCGACCGCTCGTGGTTCCGGGCTGCTTCCTCGAAGTCCAACTTGGTTTGGGATCATTACCCGGCTCCTCCACCAGAACTGTTCCATACAATCCAAATGGTATACGAATAACTGTTTATTGAGGCTAACTTGTGCACGAAAAATAAAGGAAAATGTAGCGGCGTTTCTAACAGGCGATAAGCAAAAGGGTATAAATCTCCGAGAGACCCTCGAGCGGCGCACCACTTCTTTTTCATCAAAATCCTGTCCTGAGGAGGCGCGCGCCGTCATGGCCTTTTCTTGTTTCATCATCAAGCCGCTGGTCTCTTGAGAGGCACACGAACTAGCGCGCGTAGTTTGAATACTGCGTTTGCCTTGCGTCAATATTAAGGCGGGATGTGACCATTGTAAACATAAGATGATCTGAAGTGTAAAAGATACTTCTTCAATAGAACTTACCAAGTACACGACTGACTGCTCAGAATCAGGCAGACTAGCACAACAGTAGAACACAGCTTAGCTTTTTCTAATACCTAAACCAGGCAAGCGGCTACAGTTCGAATCCTTGAGGCGACGTTTGCTGACTTCATTTGTAGTAAAACTAATTGAACACATTGTCCCCACAGACTGACCAAGTGTGTCGAGTATGACGACGTTCTTTCACCTACTACCTTCGAGTTATGGAGATATTTGTCGGCACAGAATGCGATACTCCTGCATCAACATTGAATCATATGGAACACTAGTCGAAACACCAAAGTTATGCTAGATCAGGTTTATAGAAAGCTTTTGAGAGAGCAGGGAATAAACTAATATTTAATGGATTAACAAACTTAGCCTAGGACAGCGAGTATATCCCATATTCACGCTTCTTAAGAGAAAAGGGAGCACTAAGGTAGCAGAGGTTGAGTTCGAGCAACTACACTCGGATATGCTGGACATGGGTGACACATATGTTCGATGCTGTAAAGTGACACTTCGATAGGCGAGCCAGCAAAGCTGCAGAATTTTGACGGCCTTTATTATGTCATTATTAGTGACAATATTACCTTGTGAGTTAGCGATTGCAGTGATGGACAACTTGAGAACACATTACAACGTGTGATACTAATAGTCCGAAAATACTTATCAGGAATCAGACACTCGTGTTTGGCAGATATATCTGATCTCTTCACTTTTAAACCATTATGACGTCACCGAAATACATGCAAACACGAGGAAAAGAACACCCTGGAAACTCACCTTACTACGGCGGATAGTAAATCCATACATAAGTTAGACAAAGTCACAGTACTGAGACTCATTATTTGACGCAACGGCCACTGTGAAGAGACCATATGTGAAATTGATGATGTGTCGTCTAAAATCACAAGCGCTGAATAGATAACGTGTGTTCGGCTGCTATTCCTGTAATTGGCGGTCTTTTTTCCCAATACGACACGTTCAAAGTAAGCTATTTTGAATAACAAGTTCCTTTAAACTAAAGAAATTTGGTGCTTTCATGCGGGAATTGAATGTATTGTGATAAAGATAGAGGTCAAGGTAAATTTATTAGTTTCCGAAGAGCGATAAGGCACATTTGAGCGAAGGCACGGTATGTTACATTGCGAGTTATCACGCACTGACGCAGTTGAGCTAACATCTTTTGCCTCAGAAAAACAGGCGACTGAACTGGCATGACCTCGTTATAAAAAGCGGCACATCTGCGCGAATGCCCCTGTATACCTACTTTCAGAGTACTTTCAAGAACTAAAGTCCTCGTATGAGCCTCGAAAGGTGTCAATTTAATGCAAAATATTTGTTCTTGCTTGTTGCCGCTTTTTAAGCCAGACTCACTTTTATTTGTTAGAAGAGAAAATTGGCTCCCAATTTTCAACCAATTTTACGGCTGCTACAGTTATACTGCACGAATTGAGTGTACAGGCTAAGCACTACCACCTACTTGAGCGATGGCAGTTCAGACAGACATGTGACACGTAACGAGGTATATAAAAGTAGCACTAATTGATTAGGGGCGCAACGGTTAAGAGTCGGTGCATTGAATACGTGGAGGTCCATCTCAGCCATTTCTAACCAAACTTCGCTCCATCAATGTCGGCCGTTATTTTCATTTTATGTAGTCCCAGCGAAGTTGCCGTTATTGCCGTCTGCGCCACGGTACTTTATGAGTGAGCCAGTCTAGTTTACAGATGATGTACAGCTCTTGAACATCACCCGACTTTGACGTATTGCCATTATCTTGTACACTTTACTAAGTAGCTCTGCTGGAAAGGCGCTTACGAGAATATAAGACGATGCAACTGCGGCTTTTTCAGTAAAGCGTCAGAGGATTGAAACCACAGCAGTATGGCTACGATGCTGAGAACTGCACTTGTTGCAGTCTTTCTTGCCGCTATAGTAGAGAAGTTCACCTCAACTGCTGTGCTCACTTCCGGAGCAGTTCAAGAACGATCCGGTACACCAAGCTATAGAGCCGCTATTGAATCTGATTTTAAAAAGGTAAGACATTTTGAACTAAAACTCATAGTTTATTATTGTTGAGTGTGAAACTTTCTCACTCCGCTTTGCTTTGCAGTGCTTTTTTTTGCGGTGCCTCTCTACAGTAGTCACCGTGTCTGGCAGATAAAGTCACTTTCCTGCACTAAATCAAAAATGAACATTCAATAAATGTTTAGGAATATTGGCAGTAGTCGTGCCAGTTCTAAATTAACAACAGAGCTGGGTGGCCTTTTTTTGTCTCTATTATTGCGATATCATTCGAATGGAGGTTCCGAACAACTTTTTGCCGTTGTTATGTTTTGTATAAAGTACAAATCAATTGCGTCCCCATTCCCCCAGCAACTTTTCTTTTACTCGCCGCTAGAAGCGCGCGATTGGTATATATTTCGGCAAAGCAAGCATTTCGTTTTATGATTGCTTATGGTAATAAGCATTTTTCGATGACTTACAAATATGTTCCATCTTTTATATGTAAAGATCACTTTCAGCCAGCTCTTCTGACAAATTTTTCATCGAATCGCCCTTCCTGCGCGGGCCAGTTTCCATAAATAATAATTAAATATTAAACAAATAAACGATTAAAATCGGGATGATGAACGACTCTGAAGACGAGGTGAAAAAAAACGACCCATTTTCATGTTACGGAGGGCATAAGTGATAGAGTAATGCCGCGTACCGGGCCTGTCATCGATTTCTACTCAAGCAGAAAAAATAGGCCTATGCTAAGGAAGGGGAAAAGGGTAGGAATGATGTGTCCATCCAGCAGCAACTGTGTACATTGACTTCAAAAGCACGCTCGCAACTTATGGCGCGCGCGTTATTCTGCCAGGCATCACAGGCGACTGTTATACTAGTTTATTGCTCAACAATCAAAATGAAGAGCCTGTGCGAAAAGTGGGTCTTTCTTTGGATCAGCGATGACCTCTTGGAGAAGCGTTTTGTAGAGTTACGTGCACATGTGATTTAAGCTAGTTAGCTGGCAGCCCTACTTCGTATATTACAATTTGTTGCTATGGTATTTGTTTTCTAGCTCTTTTGGTAAAAAAAATTCTATTTCTTTCTTTATATGAACATTTCTGTCTCCTATTTACCTCTCTTTCTCTCTTGTTTTCTTTATTTTCTGTCTCTGTTTCGCTTGTCCATTTCTGTCGATCTCTTTTCCCTGTCTGCGTCATTTTTTGTCCTATTGATTCCTTTCCTTCCTTTACCTCAATTTTTGCATGTCTTTAATTCTTTATATTTCAATTCAGTCGTTGCGCCACTGATGCGAGTTATCACATACCACATCGAAAAACTGACCCAGTGTGGGAGCGCGTGCCAGGCTCACGTGTTCCGGAAGCAACCTAAACATTAACAGGATAAAAAAAAGTTTGGTCTGTCCGAGTTTGAACGTTAGTAGAAAATTATTTTTGTTTCATGGCATCAACAAAAGTACAGGGTGCATCGTCGAATCGCGCATAGGCTGTGTATTTTCAATGGCACACTCAGAAAAATAGGACGTTTCACCGGAACTGCTTGTCCCGCTCCCACTTCGGAAGAAAAGCTGCACCTTCCTGTCTTACCTTACAGAAAAAATTTCGCTGCTAATAAAGTGCAGTCGTTGTCGCCATCGCTACGTGCGATGTCGTAACTACCACCGCGGTCGACCATATGACTTAACGTGCTAGACGCACGGTCGTCTGCATGGGCTGCTTGTGGCAGTTGTAGAGCAAGCCTAACACATGCTTTTGATTAAACTTAAGCCACAAAGAGAAGTGGTGCCAATAAAAAGTATTCTTTATTGTGAGCAGCTACGAGGCTCTGCAAGCAGAATCACCAGCAGTTAGACAGTCTATACTGTAGTTTGGCAAAAAACACAGCCAGGTTTCGATTGGCCCACAAACGAGATGCCTATTGCATACGCGCCATCTGGGCGACTTGCATTTTGATGGATTTGAAACTATCCAGCTGTGAGATGTATTTTACAGCAAAATCTATCTATGGCTAGACGAAATAAAAAAAACAGTTGCCTCGAAAATCGATAATGGTGTCCTTTGGCAGCTTGGTCATTGACGTCGTTTATCTATTTGCTGCTGTTCCGCCGAGCCCGCACGCCGCACTTTCAGCTGGCATCATCCACATGGTGAGGGAACAGATGAAACGAACACCCAAACACCACCCAACACTTTGCCTCCAACTAAAGTTAATTATTTTACTCCAACCAAAGTAAACCTAAGTTTGGTTGGAGACAAACGTTTTTTCCTGTTATCCTACCCAGCCAGACAGACTTTTTCATAACAATCTATAAACAGCGCCGATAGCTGTTCTGTGAGAACAATGATGTTTGATGGGTCGTTGTAGCGATTCGGTCACAAGAACGGGCCAGATTGTGAAGCTGAAACAGCAACAGCACACTGAGGATCCTAAGACCTTCCAAGCCGAATGCAAGGGACAAAGGCGAGCCGACGAAGTGGGGTTGCATACAGAGTAGTGTTACGGTGACGATGGCGACAATGTATTCTCTGAGACCGACGCCCACTCTCGGCGCGATTTTCTCGAGCAGTATTTCAACTTCGGCTGCGAATTGTGCAACCCTTTTTCACACAACATTTTCGCTTCGCCAGTTAACCATCTGCAGAGAGTGCTTGGGTGGAGTTATTTTCTTTCAGCGACGAAGCTGTTCAGGCTTGCCAAAAGTGCTGAGGTGTTCGCAGAAACTCGGTTATAACATGCGCCACAGGTATTCGGCAAGCCCCACTACCGAGTATAGCGGGTGCAAAGAAATAATGCCATTAGCGTGGGGAGTTGAGCTTAGAAGAATAATTGAGAGCAATGGGTAAGGAGTTTGTGGGTGAGGAGGGGGTGTAAACGTAATAAATGTAGGAGTTATGATGTAAGGACACTGCAAGTAAGGCAGAGGTGAGTGTTAAGGGAGAACTCAGATTTTCGAACTCTCGATGAGGCAGAAAATGAGGAGGATGAGTAATTGAAACAAAATAAAACTTCTCGGCTGAGAACTAATCTAATGTGTGTATGCGTAGTCCTAACGCGAGCTTCGTAACTACAAGGGCGTACATTGCTGTTAAAACTGCCTTAGGATCATATACAAATAAAGCATTTGTATTTATTTTGTCGCTTTGCTGCTTGTGAGTTGAATACTCTGAAAAGCGTGGCCTGCGCACTGGGTCTTTGTTCCTCCTGATTGATTGCTGCAGCGTTGACAGTTGAATCTGCCAGTACATTTAGCTGTATATACGAACCTGCGCCAAACTACGAGACAGTGTCACGAAACCTCAGGCGGGGGCTTCGTACCATCGCGTAGCGCTTCAACGTTTCTTTTTTTACTGATACCTTGAACTAAGAAACCGTTTGCTGGAGTATGCTGACCTCAAGGCAGGCACTGAAGCTACCTTTGTCTAGGCACGCTAATAGTCCTGATGACTCATTCGATAAACTAGCAGCTACTACTACAGAATCAGGTTTCTTTTCATACCATGACAGAGAACTGCGCGAGTCATTTTTCATACACAATTTCAACGCTGTATTGTCTTGTATGAATGAAAATCCAGGTAAACTAACGTTATTTTCTGTGCAATAATAAGCTCCATCATCACCATAGTCTAAGCACTATCACTGAACGCACACTATTTCACTACATGTTTTTGAGGTATTGCTTTCTTGTTCTTTACGTTGTGGTAATAATTTTGTGCCTGATGAAATTGTCAGTAACACAATTAGTTTCATTCAAGCTTTTTGCTATAATTTCTTATTGGTGTGATATGCCATATACATCATGTTGGCTGCACCAGTTAATTTCCTTCTCCTCGACTAGCTTCTACACCTGCTAAGAATGAAGATGTTTGAGGTTCGGATTGGGTCCCCTCGATGACTAGAGTGAACTGTGGCAGTGCAAAGAAAGAGCCGCAGTCGGGTGAAGAGACACTTTATTGCAGCCTCAGTCTCGGAATCTAAGCACGAACCTCCACTCGTCATTACACCTTGAAGCTTCCTCTTTTCAACCCTTGGTTGAACAAAGGGTCTCCACACAAGCCAATCACTGGTGTGGGCTCGCATCACCACAACCAATCGCAAAAACACTTTCATAGCAGAAACTGCTTTGTAAACAAGCACGTTAGCGAATATAACACGAGAGGAGAAAGGTTCTTAGCGTGTAACACTCTCTCCGATCTCAGGCGGTGCTGGCCTTCGTCGCTAGCCGCATTCACGCTCGAGCTATATCACAGTTCTCGTTAAACGGTACTTCATAGAAGCATACTTAAGGGCGGTCAGTAACCCGTCAGTCCCTCTGTGCTAGCCAGGTGTGTACGCCACAGTGAAGCTCCCCGCCATCCTATCAACGCTGGGTAATGACGTATATCGGGCAAGGATAAGCTTGGCTTGGTGCCGCTACCCAGCCTAGGTCAGCCAAGTGGTCGCGTCCCTGTGCCATTCTCAATGGCACACGTGCGTGCCAACAATCACTTAGACTCAGATGGCCGTGCTTGTCCTGCTCCTGGCAAGATGCGCTTCCGGTTAACCTTTCCTCTATTTCGTCTTCAACTGGGGTGACTTTGACGGCTCCGCTCGTGAACCGCGTGAACGAAGGAGTCTCATTTCTTTCCCGTGCGCGGCTCTTCAGTGTTCGCCTTTGCGGAACTGATTGGCCTCGATAGTTGACGGTTCAGTAACTCCGCACTCTTTAGCAGCCGTATTAATTGCGCTACACACTACACGCCACTAATTGTTACCTCATACTAACCAGTAGTATAATCAGAAATATTATATACCATATTTAATGCATGGATGCATTTCTGCTTTCAGCGGTACAACAAACAGAGAAAAAAAGATGTTCTGGTTTGAAAACATCACAAAAATTTGTTGACTACTCCTGACTGATGCGGGTACCACCATAACCATTCAAACGCAGCGCGCTGAGTGGTGGATTCGACGTTTTTTCGTACTGCAGACTCATTCAAAAGAAGGCGGTATCTGAGCTCAGAAAGATCGCCAGTAAACCAAGCTCAGGCTATCCTTCATGGTGCCCCAGAGCATGTGTTCTAGATCGGGTTGTAGCAAGGTTACTGAAAACAGACTCTTATAGATTGTACGCATCAACTGTTGCTTATCTCAGGCAAATACTTGTACGCCTCAACCATGTGACCTCTGAATTGTGTAACCTGGTTCCGAAGTGTTCATTCTACTTAGAGCGTAATGTAATAGCTTATGTCGCAAAATTGGTCTTCAATGTGTGTGTGTAAATTGACCGGGGCCCGGTTTGATGATGCCCCATTACAGCTCTGGCATGCATATGCACTCACTCTACGTTAAGTGTTAACAGATAGCATGCGTAAACAACTATGAGTTTTGTGTTCGAAGTCAAAGTTGAGTGCTGAAACTATCATGCTTCAGAAAGTGTTAACAGTATTGTTGAAAAGCGCTTCCGCGTGGCGTTATTCCAGAGCACCAACAGCCAAACCTGAGGATTACGGTGGCAATATGCTGCTTAGCATGTAGGGGAGCCGCTGTCTATAGAAGGTGGATCCGAAACTCCTGTGAGCAAAAATATAAAGCTTCTTGGTGGTGTTTTCAAGCGGTCAAATAAAGAAAAATGTAATGTTGTTTTTTTCACACATGTTTTGATGACAGCAAAAATATTGCAAAAAATAAAGCAGCCTTCGCAACAGCAAAAGTTTATTCATAATCTCGTACACTTTCATAAAACTTTGCAAACTGTTGCCGTTGTTGTAAGGAGCCAACGTGTTTATTTTAAGAAAAACTGTAGTGTAGTACGCGAATAACTGTTTAAAATTGCGGAGCCTGCTTACGTGTAAAAAGTTTTTGAAATTCATTGCTAAGAACCTTAGTCGTAGTGGGGGCAGTTCTCTCCACGTAAAGACGTTGTCCCGAAATTCCCAGTAGTTTGAGCATTACAGGATTGAGAAACAAGAAATGTTATAGTCGCGATGGTATTTACATGGTATTTACATGAGGAAATAGTGCGATTGTGGTGGTTGTGTTTCAACCAAGGAGATTTGTTTGCTTGTTTTCGCTTGATAACTCTGGCACACACAAACTCAGGAACATTGGTGAAGAAAATTTGCATTTCACTATATGTGAGTTTCAACAAACCACGCCTCTTTCCTCCTCTTTCCTCACTACAGCCTAGTGGTAACTACAACACCGCAACAATATTTTTTTACAGTTCTGGAGCGAAAATCGAGATGTGTGGACTTATCGGTCAAATAACGGAAGGTTCTTGGTATGCAAGCGACAAAAAGTTGCTGCGATGAAGAAAAACATAGTGTTCATCAAGGAAACGTATCAAGAAACTCGAAAAACGTAAAATGACGAAACTCATACTCCTTTTGCAAATTGCTACTCCATGCTTTTTTGTTCTTTTGCAGCGCAACAAATTATCAATTATGGACATTCTTCAACAAAGATGAAATGTGGAAAGTGAGTCCTGGTAAGTGCTGTTTCTATTCCTTCTTTTAAAAGAACTGATCACGAGTAAATTGACGAATCGCGACAAACATCATGGCAGCAAACGTTAATTACCTGCTGCTCTTTTTTCTGGTATAGTGTAAAACACTAAAATTAATCTGCGTAAAATTGCCACAAAGCTGTTTTAGATGAAAAAAATATTGAATATCCACGTCACGAGTTGAAAAAACTAGCGCGATCAGCGCGATGGGTACAATATTTACAAGAATGAGTGGCAGAAGGGCTGGTGTACTAAAACAGAAGAGAACGGCGAGGACAAACACAGTGAAGACGAAGATAGGTTCTGTTGGTTTATGAAGATAATATTACAGCAAAAGCTGTTAAGATATCTCAACAAGAATTGCGTGTGGCGCCGTAGTTGTTAGCTGCCACCACCGCTGTCACTGCCGCCGGCGCCGGTGTGCGTAACCGCTATCGTACGGAATGGAAAAAAAACGTAGCAAACATTATACCAAGAAGATAGCAAGATTCAAACCCAGCTCCCTAGCGTGCCAGCCCTGCATTCTACCACAGATCCTTGCTAATACTTTTTTCTTCGTTTTTTTCTCTTGCATATCAAGACTGTTCACATTTCACATCCTGACATTTCGCATAACAAGAGTACTACTACAAAGTGCAATGAAGTACCGGCAGCTCTGAGCTGACTATTGATGTATACTATAGCGATCGTAGCATTGGTTTAATGCGCAGACTGCATTCTGGTATATCCCCTTGCTGATTCAGCGCTTCAAAATATGGCACTATGATTCGCAAAAATATCGTCGCACAAATAGCACTTGTGCAGGTCGCATTTCGATAGACATTACGGGTTTCTCATACGTTGTGCAGGTTCGGAAGCACAATTAGATCGTAAGGTCCGCTGGCCTTGTTTTCAATAGAAGGGAAACAGATGCCGTATAAACTTAACGGTTATTCCTTTTCGAAGGTTCTCTACTATAAGTCCTAGAAAAATACACGCTCCAGTAGTCTCCCAACAAGTCTTCAATTGTTTACATTTTATTATATAAGTAGCAATGTGTGCTCGATCATCCAACTATGGTTAACTGGCAAGGTATCGGTGTGTAAATTATAGACAGAAGGCTAGACCCTGGCACTACAAGCATTCCTTTAACACCACTAAATGCATCCTGTAGCGGGGCCTGCACTGTACAGCTGGCGGTGGAATGGCACATGCAGCAAAACGTCGACGAGGTCATTATACAGCTTTTACGTGGGACTTTGGCCAGATGCTCTAACGAAAATCTTACTGATAGAGAGCGCAAGGACAAAACAACTTCCTTTACATGCCCCTGTATTGGTCCTTGCACATTTTCTGATGACGCGAGAAATCCCAGCAGAACTCTAGACAAATCCCAGCAGAACTCTAGACAGAACTCTAGACAGAACGCTAGACAGCAGAACTCTAGACAAGAACTCTAGGCGCAAAGCATCCGTCTGTCCATTCGTTCTTGCTTCCGTCCATCCATGCGTGCATCTGTGTGGCCTCCCATGCGTGCGTCTGCTCGTGCTTCCGCTGTTCATCTGTGCGTCCATCCCTGCTTTCGTCCATGCATCTGCTCCTGCGTACGTCCACGTGTCCATCCGTCCGTGCAGCCATCCGTTCGTCCGTCCGTGCATCTGTCTGTGTTCGTTCATCTACCTATTCAAAACTCCAAGTACCACCATCTCGCATCTTTTCATCCTATATTCCTCATGTACAAGCACCGCCATCGAGCGGACATTCGAAGGACTGAACGAGAGGAGGCACACGCACACTTTCTTTTGGCTTGCGCTTCGTGTCTACTTCCCACCTTTAACCACCTCGAGTTCATGGTATATACTACTTCACTGTATTGATGTCACTGCGGCCCAACGCTCGCAAAACCTTTCTAAAACCTTGGAAGTTATGCCCAGCGAGTATAACTTAGCAACCCTTTGTTAACCTCTGTGCGTTGTTGAGCAATAAAAAATTCGCAGCATGAGCCTCAACTAAAGCCGAATTCTCCTGTCTCTCATTCCCCCTTAGCAGCCATTGTAATTCACATTGAGCCCTATCTTTTATTGTTCAACAACGCACAGAAGAAATCTCTCACCGGCACCACCTTGAAGGTCAAAATGTTATGCTTGTTACACACTACTACAACGGCTACGAGGGACGAACGGGTGCCGTTATAGGGAGCTTCGCCCCTAAATGAACATACATGGAGTTGGCAGTAAACGAAAGCGCATTTGTGTGGGCAGTCGACAGTTCAACAGAGCCTACCATGTTGCCCAGTGACATAAAGCTTGCTGTTGTTGTTCTTGTTTTCCTCTGCACAAGGCTCGTACCCAAACGAGGAGATTAGCCGACTATAAGGTCAATTCGCCCGATGCGTTTTAACCTGCTGGTTTAAAGAGACAAGTGGCTACATGCTTAATTATTGGCTGATTGTTATATTACCTGATTCGTCCTTCTCGTCTTCCACCTCCCCTAGCCTGCACCCCGTTCCGAGTGCCGCTACATATACGCGACACATCGCCACAGTGCAAAATAGCGTGGCGCGTTCCAGAAATGCACTCAGACGGACTTTATTGTCAGTGCCACAGCTGTTGTCGAAGACCGACAGCCCTGAACTGCTGTCGCAAAGCAGAATGCCTGTGGCAGCCGGTGTCGGCTGTGACATGGGATTTTTCATAGGTTACGCCAAGTTACGCCTTGCTGGGCTACCAAACACTCTGGTGGGGGACGGTGGCTGCCTCGACCTGGCCACAGTATGCTTAGCAGGTAAATCTGCTACCGCAGCTTGGGGCGCTGTTCTTGATCCACGTATACATGCTGAGCAGGCAGATACTTTAGAACTAGCCACCCATGTGGCTTGTTCTACAAAATATCAGAGCCAAAGGCGACCTGCCTCAGGTCCGATAAGTTACCTGCAGCCAATAACGTCACCTAGCACTTGCTTTGACATGGTAGGCATTGACTTGATGACCCCGTTTCTGCGTTCTTCGAGATGCAACTAGTGTATAAAAACGCCAGGTCTGCGTGGAAGGTGGTGCGGAGTAACAATAAAGGCTAGAATAGCGGCCTTTCAGAACACTCATTGTGCAATTATGGCAAGCACACTGGCTTGATACTCAATAGAGCATTAGTAATAAATTGTTTTGTATATAGGCTGGTATTCTCTAGCCAATCTTTCGTCATTAATCTGAAAAGCGTGGTATTCGCAAAACACTTGCAAGAAATTTCATGGCAATTTGTTCATGCAGTGGCTGGCGGCGATGCGGAGTCAAGTCTAAAGTGGGTTTGCTTCACATTTATTAGCGGAATAAGAACAAGCTTTTGTAATTGGTTGGGACATTACACGTCCTATATTATCTCATCAGCTTAATTGGTCTTTTGCGCTCCGATTGCCTGGCTTCACACCAATATATCTCGGAGAATTGCTGGCTATTACATTAGCTCTGCAAAAACTAATTTCTCAGCAAACAAAAGCTAATATTATTTCAGGTGCATTGTCTGTTTCTACAGAGCTAACGTCCACAAAGAAGTCTCCTCAGGATATTTTGGTCTCTCGTACCGCGTAGCCTATCAGAAGTTTGGTTTCTTTCGGTCCCTGGGCGTGCTGGAATTGCACTGATTGTAAATGCTGATTTGCTCGCTTCGGCGTCTTTAAATTTCCCGGTGGTACTAGTAGCTACACAGTTTTCTTTTCTTACTGACGAACGATTGAAATGCTTCTCAATGTTGAAAATCAACGAACTATCGCTCCTACAATCCGAAGTATTTCCGCGCTTGCAATTAACATGAAATACCACAAAATACCTTTACCGTCAATGTGAGGTGACCCTCACAAGCTTTCGCTGTAGAGTTCCTTGGTTAAATTTTTATCTCTGCAAATCAGGGTTTTCATTAGGTAACCTATCTGCAGTTTTCAATTAAGCAGAAACACAAGATCACTTTCTTCTCACAGGCCGCTGCTTTGCGTCACTGCGTCGAATAATTTTTGAGAGGTCGATTGGTATGCTCGGATGCCAGATAATAAATTCACCGTTTTATTGTTTGGAGCCCGTCATTTGGGCGCGGGCCGCAGTGCTGTTCTGTCAGCGCTACATAAATTCATTCCGGCAACCGGGAAGATACGCTGCTAGTGGTACTGCCAGATATACCCAATTTTTCGTTCCTCTTCTTCATTTTTGCTAATTTGTTTTATATATCTTGGTTTATCAAGTTATTCTGCACTTTTACGTTTTTTCAAGGGAACACTATTATTGTTCTTATATAAATTCTCTATTTTTTAGCAAGCGTTGTATGAAAACTTTCCATTATAAGGCAAAGTTTGGCCGACCCCACGTGTAGGTACGAGCCAAGATCTTTAGGCGACCAGACAAGACAAGGACGACCTACTCGTTATGCTATTCACATTGTGAGACGACTGGTTGTTCTTTCGCTGTTTCAAAACGCTTTACAAGTTGATAAACGCAATTTTTTCCCAACATCTACACTGCCTTAGGCAAGTTGGCCAACAAGCCTTAAGCACCGGTGTGGCTCAGTGCTAAAATATGGGGCTGGGACCTAGCGGACCTAAGTTTGAGCCTCGCTGAGTGATTGGTGCTGGGTTTTGATCTAATTTCGCGCGATGTGGTTACGGACACGGACGGTGGTGGTCGAGGACAGCTGCCCGTTACCCGAGTTGTGGTCTCATAAAAGCTTTTGCCGTTAGGGTATGTGCGGAGTAAATGGCCTGGTAATGCGGGACGGTGGCCTTATCCTCCGCCAAGGCAGTGCACGCTTCCTAGTTAAAACTGAACTGTAACGGTCGCTGGTACGGGCGTCTTCGAGGAATAATAAGTGACCGTGGTCCTCACACTTCTGCCCATAATGTCGAACAATTAATTTGCCTATATGCCCGCAAGATCAACCAGTCGTAAGCTTATCTAAGGAAAAGTATTCGCCTGACAGAACGTACAATTCAAACATTGACCAGCAATCTCTGTGTGTACAGTGACGTAAAATGATAAAGGGAACACTCTAATGAGCACCTCTCATATAGAATGCCGCATAACTGCCAGAATGCCAGAACGGTCAACCAGAAGTAGTCTGATGCAAGTATAAGCCACTATAATTTTGGCCAGAGAGCGGAATTCAGACTTTGTGCACACAAAAGTGTTCCCTTTACAGTGAAACTCTTTGTACGTCCCATTGAACACAGTCATTGTGACGAAGAGGTAGGATTCATGACATGAACTTATAACTCTGCGAAAAAAAACAATGGGTTATTACCCTTTCTTCCTCCTCTACACTTTCTCACCGCGTTATGCGCTGGACACAATCATTCTTTTTTTTTTATTGACGCAACTATGCCCTACGGCATCAGTTAAATGAAAGGTAGAAGTTCTGTTTTCTAAATAAAGACCAGGAATGGTCGATGCAGTGGAGCATGCGTCCAGCGCGTCAAGTCAGGTGGTTGGCCGGAATGGTGGTGAAGGCCGCGTGTGTGGCGAGTGCGAGCCCGGTGAAGGCTCGAACAGGTCCCCAATTGATGATCGAGCGTTGCCTCTGTGGCTGCGGCAACGCAGAATTGTGATTTCGTTGGGAGAAGCTGTGCACCAGGCGTTCATGTATCCCGGATGGCTGGAGTCAAGGTGGCGACCACATGAATCCTCCTGAGTGCAAACTCCTCTCGGCGACTTAAGCCACCAGGAAGGTCTTCTCCACAAAGAACAAGAAGCGCACGCGTGGAGTGCTAGAGGATTTCGTAGAGCACAAGTAAGTTATCCTTCGCGGAAAAACGAAGCAGAGACAGCGGGTGTTGAACAGCTGCTGAATGGCAAGCAGCATCTGCTTCCAATTGAGCCGGTGCAGACCGGCGGGTCCACAATACGCGGTCAGGACAGGCGCATGAATGAATCAGTCAGCGTATATCAGAGGCCATAACGAGAGAGCTGGTCACTTTTCACAGCTCTCTAACTGCCTGCGTGGAGTTCGTATATACAAGCAATTCGTCGTGTGAGAAGGAATTCATTTTGGATATCATTACTGTTAACCCATCCCGTATTGCAGTGAGCTCTGCTAATACTGATGGTGTCACTGTTACGTAAAAATATGTATGTTAAATTTCTGGTAGTGCGGGGCATACGAGACTAGTGTGCAGAACACAGTTATCGATAGCTGCATCTACGTATACTGCTAGGGAGTTGTCGATAGTAGTGACGACTCCCTCCTGCGCCATTTGTTGGATGGATGGTCGCAGGCGGCTCAGTGGTCGGTTATCGCTTGCTTGTGTTTTAAGCCATAGTGGAACTTCTGCCAAGGGTGCGCCAGGCTGTGGTAGCGTTGAAAGATAGTAGTGAGCTAGAGCCGCTCTGCAGGCACAGCTTCACTCTTTAGGTACCGAATGTCTCGATGGTGGTGTACAATTTCATCGATTGTTTGAGCTGCGCTTCCGCCTGAACTGTCGTAATAGTGTTATACGAGGAAGGCAAGTAATCGCCCTTATAAAATTTCAGTTGGCAGCTTCGAGCAATACAAGTCTCTCAATGTCAGTCATTGAAACTGAGCTTGATAAAGAATCCGAGACTGTGGGATTGATCGCACCAACACACGGGCCATTTGAGAACAGACAGGTCCGGTGTTTTGGGAGATGTGACGACAAGGAGGGTATTAGCACTCTTCCGACGAGCAGAGTGAACCCACAAATTTGCAGAGCCAGATGCGACAGTTCGACCACGAGCACACGGATTCTGAATACATGGGTGAAGATTTTGCCAGTTAGGCTCAAACAAATCGGCGTCTGCTGTAGGTGATGGTGACCTCATCTGTTGTTGATAGACTTAGATGCAGTCTTCCTGGCAGATAGTGTCAGACCTATGGGCGCACCCCAGTTCGACGCCTTGTCCAGAGCACTCTGGAGGGCCTCCTACTGGTGTTGCAGGTCTGGATGTAGTATCCACACAGTCAAATAATCCGCTTACAGAAGTAATAAGCTACTGAATTGCGTGCTACTTGCCACGTGAGGGGCAATAGGGCAAGATTGAAGAGTATCGAGGTCAGCACAAAAAGCTGCGGTACACCCCACTTCATTACAAAGTGTGCGGTTTGTTCTTGCTGACCCTGATGCTGAAGGTACGGTGTACAAAAAAAGATTCCACAAAGTCGCAGACGTGAGACGGAAGCTGAAGCCATTGCATTATGCGAATGATTGCACAGTGGTTGACGTTAGCATGCACTGCATATATGGTGGGCTTCTTCAAGGTAACTGGCTCCCGCCGTCGTCCGCATAGCCGATCTTCGCCAATCAGGAGACGCGTTTGTAAGAGAGATAAAACAAGGTTTATTATGTGACAGTTGAAAGATGTAACTGTACAGAGATTCGACACAGAGTCAGCTATGTACAAAGATTCAGGTCCTATTTACAAAATGCTTCCGCTTTTGTACCCCATTGATTCTTTACATGGCAGTCCAAAGCAGGTGGGGACAACTTTTGCCAGAAATCAGGTGACCTGATGCCTCAGTGGTCCACCCACCAGAAAGGGCGGAAAAATCGAGCCACTCGTCAGAAGAACATGGGTGAAAACGTCCAATGGTCTTCCCGAGTGGCCCACACAATGACGCACCCAGCCCACGCCTTCAAGGCATTGAAGGCGAGGAGGTGGAGTCCGGATAGGTTAAGTTGAGCTCCTCCATGTAGGTGGCCGCTGACACGAACGCGAGCAGCAGTCCATGACTGCTTTCAGCTAGAGGCTTCCAGAACTCTCTCGAACATGGTAGTCCAAACGCTAGATCCCTGAGAATGGCTTCTTCGACATCTTGCCACGCTTCCGGAGTGTCGGTCTTTTCGTGGCGATTTCGCATCGGTGATGACAGCCGAGTCTCGAGGTTGACTCCAAGAGAACTGGCACAGTGGCGCCGTCCCACGCTGTTCGAACCCGACCAACAAAGGGTTGTCTCGTGAAGCTATCCTTGAGACCCGACCACTACCTGGACCTCTACAGGACAGCATCTAGCCGATTGGGCACCCACGGGGTTAAAAACAACCTAGCGGACCAGTTTATGCACAATGACGTCTGCTCAGATGCTCAGATGAACTGCCGGGCCAAACGTAACAGCGCCTCCATTTCGTTACACACCCCTTTAAACTTTTGCTGTGTGCGTGTTGACCCTAATCCACTCTAACACACAAACACACACACACACACACGCACACGTATACATACATATATATATATATATATATATATATATACGCATTAGACCGAAGTTAGAGTATGCTTGCAACACATGGAATCCCTACACTAAACACAACTTTAAAATAATAGAGAAAGTCCAGAGAAATGCTCTTCACTTGATTTACTATAGGTTCAAGCACACTGATTCCCCCACACAGCTGATGACAAAAAATGACATCCCCCTCCTCGAAACACGTAGGCAGATTCTCCGCCTCAATTTCCTACAATCACTAATTAAACGTGA
The DNA here is from genome assembly GCF_013339725.1 of Rhipicephalus microplus. Taxonomy (NCBI): domain Eukaryota; kingdom Metazoa; phylum Arthropoda; class Arachnida; order Ixodida; family Ixodidae; genus Rhipicephalus; species Rhipicephalus microplus. The sequence goes on along the minus strand of NW_023608442.1, from coordinate 1,707 downwards.
ATTATTCATCGACCCCGCATTATATGTAACACCTCTGTCCACAAGGTGTACAAGTCGCGATCACACACACGCTTTAACCCCTCATTTTGCTAGAATAGATATTTACAAACACTCAATTTTCCCAGGACAGTATCGGAGTGGAACTGTAGGCATGAAATAAATGGTCTTTTTTCAGTTACCACAATACCCGCGTTAGGTGTTGTGTTTTGATTTTGTATGTTTTTTGTATGTTGTGTTTTGATTTTGTATAATTTTGTATGTCGGTGTGAAATTCTGGGCATATATTGAATATTATTTTTTAAGTTACCATAGTACACGCGTTAGGTTTTATGTTTCCATTCTGTATATTTTACTTCATTTTACTCACTTCCGTTGTAACTACAGTACTGCATTTTTATAGTACGCATTCTGAGGGCTTTTACTAAGTTGAGTGTAAAAATTCGTGCATTGCTTGTACTCATTGTATTGATATTTTGGTATTTCATTTTTTTAGTGTACTATGAGTTTCCTTTCTGCAAGAACCGAATTGTGGTCTGCAGTATCTTATAAATAAAAATAAATAAATAAAATCTAGAAGAAGTGAAACCACCATATATATTCATAGCGTCACCTTGCCAAACAGTGACTTGAAATGACTACATTGATTTACTAGAAAGACTCCTCATATTGCAGCCGCCACAAAAGACAACACAGTGGCGCATTACTAAATCCGTCCGTTTGACGCTAGTCTTCATGCACCTTGATGAAGCCTAAGGCAGCCGACCTCAAAACCTCTTTTAGTACGCAACATCTGTTCGGTTTCGCTGTAAAACTATACGTGTCAAGCAACCGTCACTTGGACAACACCTTAGCACCTACAGCAAAGGCCTCGAGTGAAGTGATCCAACTGAGCCCCGTGTGATCCAACTGAGCCCTGTGCTGCTAATTGTCGCCATCAGTATGGAACATATGGGAACTGAATAAATGAAAACTCAAATCTGCATGGGTTGATATATCGTGGCTTAGCACTGGTATTAAAAAAATAAACAAACCACTTTTATTAAGATTACGATTTGGAGATATTGTACGCGTACTAATTTAGACAACTGGCGTAAAGCCATTTCTTCATACATCACGCGATGTACAACAAGTGGTGGACATTTTCCAGAAACGACGCCACGAAGGCATGAAATTGACTGCTATTATTCATAAGTGACGTATATATTCGAGAAACTCACAGAGTTTACGGTTTTCAATGTTATCTTTCACCATAAAATGCCTAGGCTTTTTTTCAAAATTCTTGGTTAATTGTCGTTTAGAGCTCCTCAACTCCTGCTGAGTGTATTCGTGGACAGCACAAAATATTTTGTTACCTTTAATTTTCAGCTCCGATTTATAGATATGCATATCAATCCTGTTGTTTTTACAGATGATCCCACCTTGGAAATTCAACGTCTGCTTCACTATGACAAAAATAGGCAATGCGCTGTAGTGAGTTATGAGGTCCGGAAAGAATCGGGTAAGCCTTCTGGCAGTTCAGCGTATATCTATTGAATATTACGGAATCATGATTACTTATGAAGCAGCGCACAGAGGAGAGCACAAAAGAAACAATAGGAACACCACTGCGGTGTCCTTTTTGTTTCTTTTTTGCTTGTCTCCATGCGGCGCTCCATAAGTAATTATGAGCTGTCCCCAACTCGCTCAACTTTTAGCGTTGGTGATATT
>NW_023608441.1:0-29419 GCF_013339725.1 Rhipicephalus microplus | reverse complement strand
GACATGTTAATAACGCCATCGACGAACAGCCTTAACATCAACAACGGCGTGGCTTTAGGTATCCTTGACAAATTTCTCCCAACTTTCGATAGCGCACGCACTTTTCGAGGTTGAACACCAGCGGTATGCTACCAGTCGACACATGTATCACCCAACAACTACGTCAGCGACATACACTGTATCGCCATATTTAACGCCTCTTCATTGTTAAACGAATTGATGACATGGGGTGCAATGCAGGATGGCCCAAGCTTATTCGCAACTTTCGCCACCTAGAGAGCGCACTGGTGTCAGCGCAACATGGCTGTCGTTTGGGGGATCGTGCAGCCGGCACGCCGGCAGCCACCACCAGTGTGCCCTTCGACACCAGTGTGTCGAAGGACCTGTGTAATATTTTTGGCTGCAGCCACCGTGTTGTCAACGCTTTGCTGAGAAGGTTATTGACTCTAGCATGTATTATATCCAACACTGCGTATTGAGAAACGCGTGTGCGGCGTATATTTACGGAAAAGAAGTTTCGAACGCCGGGCACATCGTCTGCTGTGGTGTACAGCTTTGTGAACGCTGCTCGTGTCACGGCCGGGGAAGACCAAGCGCCCTTGCTTGTGCAAAGCAGGAAACCTCGCCTTTGGCTGCACGGCTTCTGCACAGCGGCATCCAACATATTTTGTGATTCTTCTAGCTCAGTAAGCAAACAATCAAGATTAAATCATTGCTACTACGACTCGCAGTAACTGTCTGACTTCACAATAACCGCAGTTGAACTTGCCAGCGACAAAATGTAAAGCTTCACCGAGCCGCCAAAGTGAGGCCGAGTGAATCTTGGCATGGGCTGGTTTCATGGGCATCCCCAAAATGACAGTTACGATGGATGCCGCATGGCGACGCCACCATCTGTGAAAGTTGCGAATCGGGTAGAGAAGTTTGCTCCAAGCCCGTTCTGCGGTGGTCATAGCATGAAGACAGTGCGGAGTGCGTGTTAGCACCATTAATAAAAATGGCTACAGGAGCGTTATGCAGGATCAGCCTAGTTTCACCCGAGTTCCGCGAAACTCGGTATATACCCTAGGTCTGGCGACAGCCCCTTATGAATGAGCCAACAGTAAGAAAAAGTCAGATCCACCCCTCAGCGCCCTGGGTTTTTTTGGTTACGGTAGAACCAGTCATCGCGTCAAGGACGGTCGACAAAGTTGGGTGCTGTTCTATAACCAGAGGCATCTCCTTTCATTTGTCAGCCATTCCACTGAGTGCAGAAGTGCACCCATGTAATGAATGCGTCAAACACAGAGGCATCTCCTTTCATTTGTCAGTCATTCCACTGAGTGCAGAAGTGCACCCATGTAATGAATGCGTCAAACACTTATTGTGACAGTAGTTTTTTTAAAGGCACGGGATGTTTAAATTTACATTGAAGCTTTTAATGGCTGCACAAAGTCTGTTTTAGAATAATCAACACGGTGGCCTCTGAGATTTGTTTCGGCCGAGCGCCTTACAACATCATGAGCGCAGCTAAACCCGAGGCCACGTGTTAATTATCATGGTCAGCCTGTACATTTTAGCGCGCTGCTCGGCCGGTGCTCGTCGTCTTTGTTGTCATCGCCTGCTAGCACCCGAACACGTGCGAACAGCTAATTAGCTATTTGGCAGGGTGGTATACTTGGCTAGTCAGGCCGGGACATCTTATTACCAAGCTGATTATGCCAAGCCAGGGTAAGACCGAGGAAATTACGCCACAACAAATGAAGACCATGCTGATTAAGCTACGTAAAGCTAGAACCGGGCTAACTGAAACATGCTAGTTGATGAGCTATGTTATGCTATTTAACGCGACTATAATCATGAGAATGTTAAGTAAAACCATGCTAATTAGTCCTAATTGAAATGATGATAAATAATTAGTAACAATGTAATCAGAATCACATCCAATAGCTCCACACTTATCATGAACTTGCTGATTGTGGCCGAAATAATTGCCTTTTAATTGAAGCCTTATCAATGAAGACATCTGAGTGTAATAATCTTTAAGCCTCAGTAAAATAGTACTCTCTGTAGTATGCAAGCTATTTACAAAGGTAATTGCTAACAAAGCAAAGAAAATATTAGAATTCAATCAACCAAAGGAACAAGCAGGAATTCGAACAGGCTACTCAACAATCGACCACATTTATACAATCAATCAGGTAATAGAGAAATGCTCAGAATATAACCAACCAATATACATAGTCTTCATTGATTACGAGAAGGCGTTTGATTCAGTGGAAATATCAGCCGTCATGCAGACACTGCGGAATCAGGGCATCGATGAAGTATATATAAACATGCTGGAAGAAATCTACAGGGGATCAACTGCTACCATAGTGCTTCTTAAAAAAGCAACAGAATACCAATAATGAAGGGTGTAAGGCAGGGGGACACAATCTCCCCAATGCTATTTACCGCGTGCTTACACGAGGTTTTCAGAAGCCTAGAACGGGAACAGTATGGGATAAGAGTTAATGGAGAGTACCTTAGTAACCTGCGCTTCGCCGATAACATTACATTGCTAAGTAACTCAGGCGACGAATTGCAACTCATGATTACGGAGTTAGACAAGGAGAGCAGAAAGGTGGGTCTTAAAATGAATCTGCAGAAAACGAAAGTAATGTACAACAACCTCGGAAAAGAGCAGCGCTTCGAGATAGGTAATAATGAACTTCAAGTTGTAAAAGACTATGTCTATTTAGGGCAGGTAATAACAGCGGAGCCGAACCACGAGATTGAATTAACTAGAAGGTTAAGAATGGGGTGGAGCACATTTGGCAAGCACTCTCAATATATGGCAGGTAGATTGCCACTATCCTTCAAGAGAAAGGTATATAAAAGCTGTATCTTGCCGGAACTTACCTATGGAGCAGAAACCTGGAGACTTACAAAGATGGTTACGCCTAAATTGAGGACGACGCAGCGAGCAATGTAAAGAAAAATGGTAGGTGTAACCTTAAGAGACAAGAAGAGAGCAGAGTGGATTAGGGAACAATCGGGGTTTAAGGATATCAAAGCTGAAATCAAGAAGAAGAAATGGACATGGGCCGGGCATGTAGCGCGTAAACAGGATAACCGCTGGTCATTAAAGGTAACTGACCGGATTCCCAGAGAAGGTAAGCGGGTTAGGGGGAGACAGAAGGTTAGGTGGGCAGATGATATTAAGAAGTTTGCGGGTATAAATTGGCAGCAGCAAGCACAGGACCGGGTTAACTGGCGGAATATGGGAGAGGCCTTTGTCCTGCAGTTGACGTAGTCAGGCTGATGATGATGATGACGATGATGATGAAATTAGGACAATCAAAATGGAGACAGAGCTGATGTGGTCGTCTCTTCGAAGCCGGTCACACGCATGAGTAGACGACCAACTTAAATGGACACTAAAATCAAATGACAATTTACGTCAGAGTGAAAGCTCAATGCATTACAACATCTAAAACGACATAATTATCGACAGCAGTGCCCTACTTACTGAGAATTTAAGGTAAACGCGCAAGAATACATGCGCCGCAATATGAAGTCAGACAAACCACCTACAATCAATCACTTGTAATTGATCTAGCTACACTAAATAACGAACCTTTAGTGCATAAAGGAACGCAATAAAATGCTGCTTGTAGTTTTCTGTTTGATTCAAGAAAAAAAAAATAACCGCCCCACGTTACCATGGGGAATGGTGCAAGTGGTTCGAAAATTCAATTTTTGCGTGTATGCACTGGACAAGTCGTGCCATGATTGCCCGTTGCTGCTGCTTTGGCCACCGCTGCATTCATTCTGTTAAAGCCGGCCAACGTTGTGCACGGCAACAATGATGTGAGTCGGTCCGCTTCTTGAGGCGGGTAATTTGAAGCACGCTAACCAGATGTGGGCCACTAAACGTGATTCATTTCATAATAAGTCCTTTCTTCGCACAAAAGTCACACTAAGAGGTTTCTGGACCGCCGTTTCAACAATCAACGCCAACCTATTAGTTTCCTTAGAGTCCCTTTAAGCTGCAAGAAGCTGGGTAATCACAAGCTCCTCTATGGCTCCAGCATTGCACGAGTAGTGTAAGCTCACCAAATTCTTTTATATGCAATGAAAGTGCCGCTTAGCGGTCACCGCATCAAACGCTTCACAGTCAAACCGGCACCATCACAGTCACGAGCTTAACTAGGGCCTTCTCAGTATCAACAAGTTTGTATCCGAGTGCACGCGTCAATCAATTTGATTGACAGACGGCCGCGGCAAAGATCGGGTACGCCCACCATAAATTGCACTTGCCAAGGAGCAGTACTCACGTCCAGCGGCACGATTAATTTACCAGCTTTATCGTGCCTCACCGTGGTTGCTAAAGTAATCGACTGCCGACCCGCAGGTTGCGGGATCTGATCCCGGCAGCGGCAGCTGCATTTTCGATGGAGGCGAAAATGCTGTAGACCCGCGTGCTTCAGAGCCCTCAACTACGGCGTCTCTCATAATCATATGGTGGTTTTGGAACGTTAAACCGCACATATCATCATCAGCTTTACCGTGCATATTATGCACAGACGCACGCAAAAGTAAAAGCGATGTCACCACGCGGCTACGATGTCTCGCATTCAACTTCATCGCGCTCACGACGTATCCAATCACCGCCGCGTTGCCGCCAAGATGCGAGCTCCCGTGGTGACCAGGGGGGCGAGGACATACCTTGGTGCCGTCTGTCGGGATCCTTCTGTGGTGTATAAAACGACGTCACGTGGTACCGGCTGTTCGACGTGTTCGTCAACTCCTGTGATTCGGGCTGTTTTGCCGTGGATGTTCTCGCTTCGCAAGGGTCGGTTATGTCTGCATCAGCTGCGAAACAGTCTAGAATGTTTGCTAACAAACATTTTTAGCGTGGCAACGTACGGTCACCGCCGCGCCGTGCACTTTCGAAGGCGCGCGTGCGCATGGCGCCATGAACACGTTCTGGTAAAAGCTGGGTTGTTATGAAAATCATCTACTAATTTGTAAATATAAGCATTATCACATTGCGCGAACATTTATTTGCTGATGCAAACGTGATAGCGTGCACCTGTATCGTGCTTTTGCCCGGGGAGTATATGGCCTAGATGGTGACGTTCTGATATGGGTGGACAGCCGCGCCGGATTCTCGGCAACACCTCGCCCTTATAGTTTTCAGAGCGGTATCAAGTGGCCGAAAGGAGCGGTGGATGCTTTAGAATTGGTTGAATTCGCTTGTGCTTCATGATGACATCTAGAGCTTTTTCGGAGAAGAACATTTCTCTTCACAACAACCATGGTTTGTGCGACCTGCTACTTTATTCAGAATCATTCCTGTACAATTTTTTATAAGACGTATATTTCAACACGTGGAACTTTACCTGAATTTATTTTGTGTCCCTAATCCTCGCTTTCAGTACACGCGCTTCTTTGCGCGAGTTGTGTTGACTGACATGATGCGCAAACGTTGCAATGATACCTGCTTGCATCGTTTGTTCGACTAATGTTTCCAATTGCCGTATCTAGTTTTCAGTGACTCTGCTGGTCTCTGGCATCAACCAGTTTGTTTACCAGCAGCTCAGCACATCACGGCTGCTAAGAGAAGATACGTTAGAATACGCAACGCAAAATGACTGCATTTAAGACGATAATTGTCGCCGCGCTGAACTGCAGACAGCCCAAAAGATCTGTTGGCATGGCGTGAATGAATCGCAAATCGCTATTTGTACATACATTTGCGAAAGGTCCCACGTCGTAATTATCCGATATCAACCCCAACGCAGTACAAAAAGTATTTTTGTGAAAGTGCTTGCTGCACACGCGATAAGCAATGCTGGCTTTTTCTCCTTTTCTGGGCAAGTTATCGAAGATGTATCCTCTTGAATTAGCTTATGTACGAAAACTCGCACCAGGGCGAGCATTAAATACCGCATCATGCGTTCCTTTGGCCATAGAATGATATGCAGGGTTTAACGCCCGAAAACCACGAGATGATGATGAGACGCCGTAGTAGAGGGCTCCGGAAATTTTGACCACTTGGGGTTTTTAAGCGTGCACCAAATCTGAGCATACGGCCTACAGCACTTCCGCCTCCATCGGAAATGCAGCCACCGCAGCCAGGATACGATCCCGTGACCTGCGGATCAGCAGTTGAGTACCATAGCCACTAGACCACCGTGGCGGGGCCTTTTAGCCATAAAAGGGCCGATCAGAATCGTTGCTGTCATTCCACGCTTCATCGTTATTTCTAACCTGGTACAAATAAAGGCAAGCAATTGCTATGCCTACAGATCTGCGAAGTACACCGTCGTATATACCGAACATTTTATCTCGAATCGCCCAAGCAATGTATTGGCGGATGCACTTACCCCCCCGTTCCTCTCAAAAAAAAAAAGTGGCGGCTGATTGAGCTGCACAGCTGAGGACGAATGCCTAGTTACTTCGCCAATATCAATTTTATCGGTGAAGTGTATCGGTGCCACGGCGTTTTGGAAGGGATAATTCACATTAGACACTCTTAGTTTGGCGTACAGGGAAGAAGCGTCCTCTGTGAAAATTGCTTTGCGTACGCTGCAAGTGAAGCGGGCAACGAATGTTTTAGTTTAACGCACATTGATGCGTTTCACTCAACTAGATAAGTCATATACGAGATGCAAGGGTTCGTAATGTTTATCACCGCCACCCACACTAGAAGTATGCTGGTCCAAGTAATAACGTGTCCTCTGTGATCTGCACGAAAAACATCTTGACGGCCAGAGTAAGGGCCACGAGTGTACCAGTCAGGCCGCTGTGTAGATTTTTAGCATCGTTCCCAGGTGCGCTGAATGTGCACGTTCACCTTTTTCTTTGAATTTGGCTGCGCAATGCGGCTGATTGGACACGGCCTTACTGAATCAACCACAGCGTTCTATCCAGCACTGCTGTGGATGATCCTTAACGTACTCTGCAGCAAGTGGTCACGTTCCAGATATTTATGGCCTCACGATTACTTCCGGCGCATTTAACGAGTTAAAGCTCGCACAACGTCTAAGGCATGTTATGTTGCGCCACGAATAAAAGTACGTACGAAGCAGCCCTTTTATTTACGGGTTCGCTCGCCAAGAGGCTTGACAGAAAAAGAGGCATTCCCGCACACAACCTGCCGAAGGCGATTTCGTAGGATTTTTGTGAGACGCCAGGCAATTTCTTATGGAGCATCGGATGCCGGAACGCACTGCTTGACTTTACCTCGTCTGGCATGAAAACAGTGCCTTTGACTGTGACATACACATGCCTTGCAACAGGTCTGCTGTTGCTGACTGCTTCGAACGCCAATGTGGCCACCATTTACTCTAGTTCAGGTTTCTTCGATGTCTCGCGAAAACGTAACGTAGTAAGAGTTGCGTTACGTACGCAGCGTCTCGTTTTGGGCGCACGCGCGCATCTCTGGAATCGATACGATACGTACTGCACATGCGCAGTTCTCTCCCGTGGCAATGCTGCGTACGTGGGCTCGTTACGTACGCCGAACTAAAAGTGTCTTTGAAGGCTCACTTGAATGCATCCAGTACTGCGGCAACGAGCGTATAATATAGTGTAAGTTTGAAAATGAACCGACTCTTGGTTGAAACCAATAGCACTGCACCGACGAGGGCAAAGGCGAGTCATGTGATGCCGTTTATTACGTCACAGCGACCACAGTGCTGGCCTCTCCCGTGTTCGCCCTCACTCCCAATTCCTCTGCAATGTTTGATAGTAGGGAAACGAGCTGCACGAGAGTGCTGCGTGTGGCCCCTCCGTGGTGCTCTAGTGGCTAAGGTACTCGGATGCTTACCCGCAGGTCGCGGGTTTGCATCCCGGCTGCATTTCCGATGGAGGCGGAATTGTTGTAGGCCCGTGTGCTCAGATTTTTGTGCACGTTAAAGAACCCCAGGTGGTCGAAATTTCCGGAGCCCTCCAAGTTCATCGTCTACTCATCGGCGTGGTTGGCTTCGAATTGGAGACCGCATCAGCTGCGTCTTAATTTCATTGTTCTAATTTGCTGAGGTTTAACGCACATTATACTGAGCTGTCTTGTCTTCACCGGTAAGGCTTGAAATAAAAGGCAATTATCTCGGACGCAATTACCAAGGTCATGATCAGTATGAAGCTAATAACACAATCATGATTAGCAGGACACTAATTATTATCCTATTAGTAAGGGCTAATTACCGTCGCTTTACTTGACGTGCTCATAATTAACATCACGTTAATTAGCATACTTCAGTTAGCTTATCAACTAGCATGCTTTAGTTGGCCCGGTTCTAGCTTCACATGGCTTCATTAACATGGTATTCTTAAGATTTGGTGTAATTACCTCAGTCTCACCGTAACTTGACGTTATAGTATATATGGCTTAGTCATAGCATGTCCTGGCCTAACTAGTGACCTTTAGCTGAGCGTATATTGCCTACCGCTCCGCTGAGCCAGTTGGTGGTTGCGCCACTGCGCATGCGCTATACGGTAGGACGCTGAGCATGTCAGCGGACCGTCAGAACGAGTGAAGGATCACGTGACGCGAGAATAAACGGCCGAAATCGGGGGACCCTTAAGCTTCGCTTTTAGGAGTTTAATGCGATAGTGAAATCCGGCTCCTAGTGCACCTTTCAATCGCTAAGTGCATACTTATTCACATGTTTTGTTGCATAAACACGCACGCACACCAACACGTACACAGTAGATTGGACCAGCACGCACTAATATCGTCAAATGGGCTCGTTTTTCGTCATGACACCTGTCGCACAAAATGCGTTAAAGGGGCCTTGAAACACTTTTTAAAGCATCCGTGGAATGGATTCAGTAGAAGAGCTTATTGCCTCACGAATTCAACGCAGCAAACATTTTAAGAATTCGGTCGTGCTCAGATTGTGGACTTACCAGAGATGTCGAATAAATTGACGCCTATAAGCTATAGCTTACATGCTCCGGCGCAGCGTTACCAGTGACGTAAGAGCAGATACGTCACTCTTGTTGAAACAAAATTGAGGCGAAGCTAAGATTATGTGCACATCACTATTAGCGATTGTTGGCATATATTCCTCCTGATTCGAGCGAAGAAATACTAAACCTTGCTGAGTCAGTGCATACGTGGTCCTTATTCTATTGTTATAAACGCCAACCATTGTTGCGCCTTTGGGTAGCGTGGTGCGGACTCGGGCCATCCGAGTCCCCGGAGAGGACGAGTAGCGAAGCCGGAGAAGGAGAAAAAAATGTTTATATACAGTATTTACATGGTAGCGTGGTACAACATGAAAAGAGAATCACACACGAGCGCCTCTGCGCTAGCGTTTTTATACATCGTCCGCCTTCCCAAGATCCCTTGCAAAGAAAATTTATGCGCAGGATACTCCAATGAGATCGTCGTCTTCCTCTCCGTCCCCGAAGAGGGAAAGCCAAACACCGCCTCCCTCTGAACCTAGGAAAGGGGCAAGACATGCCCAGTTCGCTGTTTGGTGAGGGAGACCCCACGCGCCAGCGTGGCACCACAGTGAGATGACGTGGAATCCCATGCGCAAAGTCGCTCCCTGATGCAGCCAGGTTGACTCAAGCAAGGCAGAATACCCCGTACAGCTGCTGGGTCGACGCTGCTTCGGAGTGTTGCTCTCGGCGGCTGACAAAAGCTTGGCCAACGACTTTTGTGTCAAGAGGAGCCGGCGACGTGGTTTTTCCAGATTGTCCGCGTCCGTCGCCGTCCCGGTGCAGGGTTGACTCATCAACAGCTGCCAGGTGCCAGCAGGCCGCGAAGACCACGTGGAACTTGGGCGAGGCACAACAGCACCCCCGCCGCCAGATGATACATCGGGAGGTCGAGTTGTTCCATGCAGCTCGGCCGGGTCGATGTCGGCGACGTTCCGGCAAGGCTCTTGCTTTCTCGAAGGGCCTGGTCAAACTGGAATGCTCCAAGAGCTGGCCTCTGCGCCCCGCTTCGGTGAAAAGTGGGTGACAAGCTCCAAGAAACGACCTTTGTCAGCCACACACAATGCGACAAGCACCGCGTGCACGCCACTCTCATCGCCAGGCCTCCGATTTTACAAAGCAAACATCTTATCTTAATAACTTAAGCTCAAGGAAACAATGTGCATACCAATCGGGACAAGTGTCCAGTAACTCTTTCATACGTAACTCCATTTGGAATCGAGATAACATTATAATCAAGCTAAACAAGCAAACTGTAGAGCTCGGGACAACGAGGGAGTCAGTGAAAAATTTCTCTAAGCCCTCACTGTAACACATTGAAAAAAAAAGTACACATAAACTAGGTAAAGGTAAACAAAAAAATCAAACAAACCTTCCGCGTCTTTTGACGAGTCAAAACGCTCGACTTAGGGCGTCTGCATTTGTATGAAGGCCACCTCTCTTGTAGCGCACCTCGAAATTGTGCTGCTGCAGTGCTATGCTCCATCTGAGCAAACGACCATTCTTAGGTGACATTTGGTGTAACCAGGTTAGTGGAGAGTGATCAGTTTCTATAATAAACTTAGAGCCAGCAACATAGCAGCCTAGTTTTCGTACGGCCCAAACAATGCAAGCACATTCTTTTTCCGAAGTGCTATAAGCCTCTTCCCTGCTGCTCAATTTGCGACTCAAATACAAAACCGGCCGCTCCTCTCCACTCTGGTCCGTCTGACATAGCACTGCTCCTAAACCGCGTTCGCTTGCATCACACTGAATAGTGAAAGGTTTTGCAAAATCCGGTGCCCTCAAGACGGGTTTCTCACTCAATGCGTGCTTCAGCTTCTGAAAAGCGTCTTCCTTTTTAGAGTCCCATTGAATGTTCACAGGTTCGGTCTTGCGTAAACTATCTGTCAAAGGGCTGGCAATCTCGGAGTAATTCGGGACGTAATGCTGATAGTAACCTGTGAGGCCGAGGAATGCTCTCATCTCGGTCTTAGTGCTGGGACGACGATAACCGACCACCGCGGCTACCTTGAGTTCGGACGGTCGACGACGCCCATTTCCTACAATGTGCCCTAAATAGCTTACTTCAGCACAGCCCAAATGACATTTCTCTCTCTTTACCGTAAGACCTGCATTTTTGACCCGTTCCAAAACCATCCGAAGGTGTTCAACATGGTCTTCCCATTTGTCCGAAAATATCGCCACATCGTCTAGGTAAGGCAGCGCAAATTTCTCGAGCCCGTGGAGAACCTTATCCATCAGGCGGCTGAAACAATACGGCGCGTTCTTGAGCCCAAAGCTCATCATCAAAGGACGAAAAGTGCCCAGGGGTGAGATAAAAGCAGCGTATCGACTCGCGCGCTCTGTCAAAGGGACCTGCCAATACCCCCTAACAAGGTCTAACGTAGAAATGTATTTCGCCTTAGACACTGTCTCTACCCTCTCTTCAATGTTAGGAATAGGGTAAGTCTGGTCGACTGTTACAGAGTTCAGGCGGCGATAGTCCACGCATGGCCTTGGATCACGGCCCGGAATCTCAACCAAAATCAAAGGCGAGGTGAAATCACTGTCTGCTTCGATGATAACACCTAGGTCGATCATGCGGCGAATTTCGGCCTCTAGTATCTCTCTCTGTCTAGGTGACACCCGATACGGCTTACAGCTGATCGGCTTGTTAACCGTCAGCTCAATGTCGTGCTTAATCACATCCGTTTTGCCTGGCTTCTCGGAGAAAACGGTAGCGAATTCCTGTACTAAAAGCTCTAAATCTTCCTCTTGAGCCTTACTTAGGGTGTTCCCTGTGTCTACCCTATCGGACAATGTGCTGCTGACCGTGCCATCGGAAAGACAAAGGATTTCCGCGCCCTCATCCTCAGGAACATTGAGTGCAAGGTTTACTACTGCTTTTCGTCGCATGTAGGGTTTCATTAGGTTACTGTGATACACTTTGGGGCATTTCCGGCCCCACTTTACCTCGTAGTTGGTGTCTGAAAGCACTGACAACACTGTCGCTGGTCCCTCCCATTGTACGTCCAGCTTGTTTTTTCTTGAAGGGCACAACAGCATCACCTCATCGCCCACTCTAAAGACTCGCTTTCGAGCTGACTTATCGTAACGGGCCTTGGAAAGCGCCTGTGCTGCGCGCATGTTGCTCTCCACCACTTCGCGTGTAGTCCCCAGTCGCCCCAATAAATCCAGTACATAGGAAACTACATTAGGGTCCTCCCCATATCCAGTCCATGACTCTCGTATTAAGTGCAGCGGACCTCTCAAGTTCCTGCCGTAGACAAGTTCAGCCGGACTAAAACCCGTACTCTCGTGTGGGGCCGACCTCAGAGAAAACATCGCAGCTGGTATACACCCCTCCCAGTCACTTTTATGCTCAAAGCACAAAGCTCGCAAAACGCGTTTCATGACCGAGTGCATGCGTTCCACAGGGTTCGACTGTGGATGGTGAATAGAGCTATGCGCGATTTTTATCCCGCAGCGTTCTAGGAATGTAGTCGTAAGGCAGCTTGTGAACACACTTCCGTTGTCACACTGTATCTCCGAGGGAAAACCCACCCGAGAAAAAATAGACAACAATGCGTCCACCACGCATACTGAACTCAACTCTTTCAGTGCGATTGCCTCCGGGAACTTGGTGGCAACGCACAGCGCGGTCAGGACGTACCGATATCCTGATTTAGATGGAGGCAGAGGCCCCACGATGTCAATCACGAGCCGACGGAAGGGTTCTGTGACTATTGGCACTAGTTTCATTGGTGCCTTCCATTTGTCTGTTGATTTTCCTATCCGCTGACAAGTGTCGCATCCACGGACAAACATCTCTACATCCTTCCAGCACCCGGGCCAGTAGAACTCCTGAGCCAGCTTAGCTTTCGTTTTCTTTATACCTAAGTGGCCCGCCCAGGCGTTGCTGTGGGCCAGGTCGAGAATGTTCCGCCGGTATTTTAGTGGAACTACCACTTGGTTGTAGACCCGCCCTTTAGCGTTCTCATACCTGCGATGCAACACCTCGTTTTGGGTGTAGAACGAAACGTTCTTCCTAGAGTTACCTTCCTTATGTATGGCATCTAGCAGCATAGAGAGTGCGAGATCCGCCTTTTGATCGACCACTAGCGTTGCACGGTCGGTTCTGGCTAGCTGACACCAACTGGTGGACGCGGGTGTTAACACCGAGCCTGTCACCAAGTCCTCGTTTTCGGGCGTTAGAGATATTTCCTCGCTGTTGTCGACCATAGCCCCAGTTTCCGTCTCGACAACTCGTATGGCAGACTCATTTTCCGTCGCAACTACCTCAGGTTTTCCTACACTGCCCTCGGACGTCTGTTCCCCAGAGGGTGAGCTGCTCAGCTGTTGCGTCAGCTCGCGCGCCTTCGAACGGGTAAGGGCCATGCAAGCTATTTCGGTGGCAAATGATTCTCCACGTGTTTTTAACATTTCCTCAGACTTATTTGAAAATAGGTAAGGGAAGTGCTCCGGGAGGTTGGCTGAAATTGCTGCTTCCGTACACAATTGGCCGAAAGGGCCCTCGATTACAACCCTCGCTATCGGTAGGCAGACGCTTTGCTTTTCTGCCACTTGCCGAATCCAGGCACACTCTCCTATATAGTCTTCGGAAGATACGCAACTTGGATGCGCTACATCCATTGTGGCCGCCGAGTCCCTCAATACCCTACACATTCGGCCGTTCACTGAGAGTGTCCTCATGTAAGGCTTCAACAGCTTTAAGCTATCCTCTGACTCCTGAATTGTGGCAAATGCCATGTGCCTCTTACAGCTCCTGGCCATGTGGCCCTTTTCTCCGCAGCTGTAGCAAACAACTGGCTTCCGCGCTTCTAACGCATGCGCTATGTCACCAGGCGCCTTTGAACCTGATGAAGGTGCCGCCTTAGTCCCCTCACTGTCCTTTCCCTGCTGATTGTCTAATAACTTGGAATTTTCGGGTTTCCAGTTATTTCTTGCAATCCTCTTGCGTCCCTGGTTTCCCGACCAGCTTTCTACCTTTTCATTTTTTTCCGAAGTTCGTGGTGTATTGCGGAGACTACGGCGTGAGCAGTAATCTTCGGCGAGTTCTGCTGCCCTGTTCATGTCTACGTCTTTCATCCTATCCTGCACCCAAAGCCTTACCTCCTCGGGAATTCCCCGGTAAAACTGCTCAAGTACCATCAACTCAATGACCTTGTCATGGTTGCCATAGACTTGCGCGCTTTTGAGCCACTCTTCAAAGTTGGCTCTAATTTGGTAGGCATAGTCTGAATGAGATTCGTTGCCCCTCTTAGAGTGCCTGAACCGCAGGCGGAAAGCCTCTGTCGATAGGCGACATTTTCGTAGCAATGCAGCCTTTACCCTGTCATACACCTCGGAGTCCTCTTTATTCATTCTTGCGATAACATCGGACACTTCGCCTGGTAGTACGCATATCAGTTTTTGTGGCCAAGTCTCCCTACTAAACCCTGCATTTTCGCATGCTCGCTCAAAATGCACGAGGTATAATGCAATGTCGTCACCCGCCTTGAAGGTGTGGATTAGATCCTTTATCTTTGATTCTCCACCCCCTGAATTTTGATTTCCCACGGACATACGAAGCTCCAGTTCTTTCAGACGGATTTCATGTTCTTTATCCTCGCGATCCCTCCTTATTTCCTCCTCTCTTTGTTCACGGGCTAAGCGCTCACGCTCCTCTTTCTTTGCCAAAATGGTTTCTCTGGCCTCAATGGCCTCTTCTAAACTCACTTCCTCTTTTCCCAAGTGCTCCAAAATTTGTTGTTTTCTTTTAACCGAGCCGACCGAAATATTCAGCTCCTGACAAATTTCGAGGAGTTCTTGGACCTTAAACTTCTCCATCTTAGATATGCACACCGTTTCTCTTCTAAGGTAATTTTGCCCACGAGCCACCCAATTCTTGGTCTGCGAATGAAAATTTACCAAAATCACCCTACCACGTTACCGACCATCTGCGCTAACGAGTCTGGCGAAAAGAAGAGCAAACACGCGGCACTCACCACTTCGATGCAGCCGACGCAGGCGAATCCCATAAGCTGCCAGCCACTGTTGCGCCTTTGGGTAGCGTGGTGCGGACTCGGGCCATCCGAGTCCCCGGAGAGGACGAGTAGCGAAGCCGGAGAAGGAGAAAAAAATGTTTATATACAGTATTTACATGGTAGCGTGGTACAACATGAAAAGAGAATCACACACGAGCGCCTCTGCGCTAGCGTTTTTATACATCGTCCGCCTTCCCAAGATCCCTTGCAAAGAAAATTTATGCGCAGGATACTCCAATGAGATCGTCGTCTTCCTCTCCGTCCCCGAAGAGGGAAAGCCAAACACCGCCTCCCTCTGAACCTAGGAAAGGGGCAAGACATGCCCAGTTCGCTGTTTGGTGAGGGAGACCCCACGCGCCAGCGTGGCACCACAGTGAGATGACGTGGAATCCCATGCGCAAAGTCGCTCCCTGATGCAGCCAGGTTGACTCAAGCAAGGCAGAATACCCCGTACAGCTGCTGGGTCGACGCTGCTTCGGAGTGTTGCTCTCGGCGGCTGACAAAAGCTTGGCCAACGACTTTTGTGTCAAGAGGAGCCGGCGACGTGGTTTTTCCAGATTGTCCGCGTCCGTCGCCGTCCCGGTGCAGGGTTGACTCATCAACAGCTGCCAGGTGCCAGCAGGCCGCGAAGACCACGTGGAACTTGGGCGAGGCACAACACCATGCAACCGAAGTTGACTTGGCCCTTATATTGTGGCTGCATTTTAGGGTGTTTTCTTTTTTTTTTCCTAAGTTTCTTATACTGGCGTGATTGCGGTACAACACTTGACGACAACGCAGATTGCCTGTTGTATTTCGACCTGAATCGTGATTCGTGTTTGTGTCCATTGGGATTTTCCGTTATCCCTAAAACTCCGCCAACGCCGTATTATCGTGATGATAGTATTCTCAAGGAGCCTGTCATCACGAAAATACGGCGTCGGCGTCAATCCGTTTCCCTGCTTGGACTCAATCCCAGCTGGAACGCTTCTGCACCATAGAGTTTACACGCGATGCCCGTGCGACCAGTTGCGCACGTCTGAGCGTCGCACGGAGCATCGCATTCGTCGACACTGTCTCCTTCTACTTGGAACTAAGGGTGTGTCATGAGAAGCTCGTGTTCCGCTTAATGTTCTGTACCGTATTTCATTCGTTTGCACGTGCGTTAATAAGCCGAAATGCACCTTAGGAAATGAAAGCGTGGAAAAACTAGGGGTTCACTACGCTATTCATTGGTAAGCCCTCCTTGCCTTCGGTATCAATATGCCCACTGCCCAGCATAAGGAAAAGGCTGAAATATTTTCTTAAAACAATTCTCTCGTGAGGGCATCTTAGGGGCGAAGCTCCTTAACGCGGCACCCGTTTGTCCCTCGTGGTAGTGCGTAACATATCTTACGCTTTGACCTGCATGATTGTGCCGGTGGGAGATTTCTCCTGTGCGTTGTTGAACAACAAAGAATTCGCAGCGTGCGCGTTCACTAAAAGCCGAGTTATCTTGTATCTCATTCCCCATTAGCTGTCATTGGCAAGTAGATTGAGCACTATCCGAAGAGAAAGGGTTGTTACGTTATACTCGCTGGGCGTAACCTCCTTGGTTTCAGAAAGGTTTAGCGAGCGTGGGGCCGCGGTGCCATAAATACACTGAAGTAGTATATACCATGAACTCGAGATGGTTAAATGTGGGAAGTAGACACGAAGCCCAAGCCGTAAGAAAGTGTGCGCGGCCACCTCTCGTTTAGTCCTTGGAATATCCGCTGGATGGCGGTGCTTCTATATATGGGGAATATATGATGAAACGATGCGAGATGGTGGTACTTGTAGTGTTGAATAGATGGACGAACGAACACACAGACAGATGCATGGACGGACGCATGGATAGTTGCATGGACGGATGGACACGTGGACGGACGCAGGGGCAGATGCATGGACGAACGCAAGGATGAACGCACTTATGGACGTGCAGACGCACGAACAGACGCACGCACGGACGGGCGGATAGATGCACGGATGGTCACTCAGATGGACGCATGGACGGGCGGAAGCAATAACTAACGGATGGAGAAAGGTTTAGCTGGCGTTAGGCCGCTGTGCCATGAATACAGTGAACTAGTATATACCATGAACTCGAGATGGTTAAATGTGGGAAGTAGACACAAAGCCCAAGCCGTAAGGAATTGTGCGCGACCACCTCTCGTTTAGTCCTTGGAATGTCCGCTGGATGGCGGTGCTTCTATATATGGGGAATATGATCAGAAGATGCGAGATGGTGGTACTTGTAGTGTTGACTAGATGGACGAACGGACACAGACAGATGCATGGACGGACGCACGGATGGCTGCACGGACGGATGGACGCAAGGATGGACGCCCGGATGGGCGTACGGACGCATGAACAGGCGCACGCACAGACAGTCACACAGACGGAGACATGGATGGACGGAAGCAAGATCGAATGGACGGACAGGATGCTTCGCCCCAATCTCCATCATTCATCCCGGGGATATACTGCCATTTTTTTCGTTCATACAAACCCAGAAACTCCATCAGAAAAAAACTTCGTTACAAGTTGCAGTCCTTCCCAAGAGTACAGCATAGTTGTACAATCGTCTCAGCAGACACATTGGAGAGATACTGGCCGACCGAGGACCAACAACTGTTGCAAACACAATTTTTCGCATTTAATGTTAGCCCATGGTGCTAAATTCAAGTTTGAAAAGCTGGGTTTCATATCGTACGAATATCTTGCCAGCGCAGATCGCCTAAGTAGAAGATAATATGGAGAGAGAAAGAGAGAGAGGGCGAATATAAGAACGCTACGGAGGTGAACAACGTCCAGTTTGCTATCCTATACGTTGAGTGGGGATTAAGGTAGTTAAATAGAGCAAGAAAGAGATGCACATTGCACACCACACACATTACAGGGTTTCACAAGTGGTCACTCAGTTATGTTACCTTCAAGAATCGTAGATAGAGAGAGAGAGAGAGAGAAATGGAGAAGAAAAGCAGGGAGGTTAACCAAGCTTGGCTCGGTTAGCTACCCTACATTTTTAGTGCGAGATTGGAGGAATGATAGAAATTGAAGAGATAGAGAAAAAAGAAGTATATTATCAGAGTGATAGATAAAAAAATTCGGCAGATCCCACGTACCTGGGCTTCAACGCTATGCAAAGCATGCGGAGGAATGGTGACCGTGTTGCAATTTTTTTTATTGAGCGTCAAGTCATGAAATCACGCTAAATGTATGTACAAATCAAATTAAACTGTATAAGAGATACAAGATGAAGATGGTACAGGCTTACGCGCCTACATCCAGCTATGATGATGCTTCAGTTGAAAGCTTCTATGATGACGTGGAATCGGCAACGAGGTAGGGAAGAAGAAGGCTGGAGACCAGGCAGTAGGAGATTATGGCATCGGTGTCTAGAAACGCCAGAGGAGAGCTACTAGTAGAATTCGCAGAACGCAATAATTTACGGATTTTCAATACCTTCTACCGAAAACGAGGAAGCGCAAGTGGACATGGAGGAGCCCTAATTGCGAAAATAAGAACGAAATAAACTTTATAATGAGTGCACACCCAGGCATCGTGCAGGATGTGGAAGTGGTGGGCAAGGTACGATGCAGTGACCATAGAATGGTACGGTCTCGAATTCGCCTAGACTTGAGAAAGGGACGACAGAAACTGATACGCAAGAAGCCAATCAATGAGCTAGCACTGAGAGAGAAAGTACAGGGATTCAGAGTCTCGCTTCAGAACAGGTACTCGGCTCTTAGTGAGGAAACCAACCTTAGCATAGATAAAATGAATGATAATCTGACGAGTATCATCACGGAGTGTGCAGTGGAAGTTGGAGGCAGGATAGTTAGACAGGACACTTGCAAGCTTACCCAGGGAACGAAGAATCTCATTAAAAAGCGTCAAATCATGAAAGTCTCAAGTGCAACAGATAAAATAGAACTAGGCAGAGCTTTCGAAGTTGATTAATAGGCGTAAGGTATCCGATGTAAGAAGGTATAACCTGGAGAGAATTGAACACGCTCTGAAAAACGGAGGAAGCGTCAAAGCAGTGAAGAGGAAACTTGGGATAGGCAAAATCGGATGTATGCACTAAGGGACAAAGAAGGCAAAATAACTACCAATATGGATAGGATAGGTAAAATAGCGGAGGAGTTTTACAGAGATCTGTACAGTAGCCGGGACAGCCACGACTTTAATATTATAATAACTAGCAGTAACCCAGATGACACCCCACAAGTAATGATAGAAGAAGTCAGAAAAGCTTTGGCGAGCATGCAAAGAGGCAAAGCTGCTGGTGAGGATAAGGTAACATCAGATCTGCTGAAAGATGGAGGACAGATTGTGTTAGAAAAACTAGCCACCCTGTTTACGAGGTGTCTCTTGACGGGAAGAGTGCCAGAGTCTTGGAAGAACGCTAACATCATCCTAATACATAAAAAAGGGGATGACAAGGACTTGAAGAATTACAGGCCGATCAGCTTGCTCTCTAGTATTATACAAGCTATTTACAAAAGTGATTGCTAACAGAATAAAGAAAACATTAGAATTCAATCAACCAAAGGAACAGGCAGGATTTCGAACAGGCCACTCAACAATCGACCACAATGATACTATCAATCAGGTAATAGAAAAATGCTCAGAATATAACCAACCACTATACTTAGCCTTCATAGATTACGAGAAGGCGTTTGATTCAGTAGAAATATAAGCCGTCATGTAGACACTGCGGAATCAGGGTGTCGATGAAGTATATATAAACATCCTGGAAGAAATCTACAGGGGATCAACTGCTACCATAGTGCTTCATAAAGAAAGTAACAAAATACCAATCAAGAAGGGTGTAAGGCGGGGGACACAATCTCCCCAATGCTATTTACTGCGTGCTTACAGGAGGTTTTCAAATGCCTAGAATGGGAACAGATAGGGATAAGAGTTAATGCAGAGTACTTTAGTAACCTGCGCTTCGCCGATGACATTGCATTGCTGAGTAACTCAGGGGACAAATTGCAACTCATGATTACGGAGTTAGACAAGGAGAGCAGAAAGGTGGGTCTTAAATGAATCTGCAGAAAACGAAAGTAATGTACAACAACCTCGGAAAAGAGCAGCGCTTCGAGATAGGTAATAGTGCACTTCAAGTTGTAAAAGACTATGTCTACTTAGGGCAGGTAATAGCCACGGAGCCGAACCACGAGATTGAAGTAACTAGAAGAATAAGAATGGGGTTGAGCACATTTGGCAAGCACTCTCAAATTATGAAAGGTAGATTGCCACTATCCCTCAAGAGGAAGGTATATAACTGCTGTATCTTGCCGGTACTTAGCTACGGAGCAGAAACCTGGAGACTAACCAAAAGGGTTCAGCTTAAATTGAGGACGACGCAGAGAGCAATGGAAAGAAAAATGGTAGGTGTAACCTTAAGTGACAAGAAGAGAGCAGAGTGGATTAGGGAACAAACGGAGGTTAAGGATAACATAGTTCAAATAAAGGAGAGAAAATGGACACGGGCCGGGCATGTAGCGCGTAGACAGGATAACCCCTGGTCGTTAAGGGTAACTAACTGGATTCCCAGAGAAGGCAAGCGTGTTTGGGAGAGACAGAAGGTTAGGTGGACAGATGAGATTAAGACGTTTGCGGGTATAAATTGGCAGCAGCAAGCACAGGACCGGGTTAACTGGCGGAACATGGGAGAGGCCTTGTCCTGCAGTGGACGTAGTCAGGCTGATGATGATGATGATGATGATGATGATGATGATGATGATGGTATGTACAAATGTGGCACCCACAGACATATATAACCAGTCGTGTATATATGCCGCGTGCATAGCTGCATATAGCGGCGAGATAGCGACGACATCGAAGAACGCGGATTTGCTCAAGAGGCGCAGCGCAGCAGAGTGAAGAAGACGACAATCTTAGCGGCCTTCTCCGAGAGCGTCTCTACAAGTCCCACTGTCCGTGTTTTTAAATAAACCTCCTGTAATTTATAACCCGCGACACTGGTGAAGGAGCTGGGTACTACCACCTCATGATCAGCACCCCTTGAAAAGCCCCGAGTCCAGCCCTACGAGACAGCCACGCGTGGAGACGCCTGTGCACCGCTCAAGCCGTCGCCTTCAAGGTCTTGAAACAGAATTTGGCCTTTTAAAGGGAGCAACACTTTCGACAACCACCCCTACTCAAGAAATGGCAAGGAGTCCTGCACAGGTGACGGTCCAGAATATGCGCTTTCCTGAACCATTTCATGGCCGGCCGAACGAAGATGCGCAAGACTGGCTTGAGCAGTTCGAACGGGTAGCTAAATCAAACTACTGGAGTCTCGATTGAAAGCTCTTCCACGTATGCTTCGTTCTTGAAGACGGCACGAAGACGTGGTTTATAAACCGAGAGGCAACATTGACGATATGGGAGGAGTTTTGTCGTCGGTTTCTTGACATCTTCCGTAACGCGGACCGACGCGAAAACGCACAACGCCTTCTTGAAGGACGCACACAACAGCTGCATGAAAGCGTCGCCATGTTTGCTGAGGATATGGTGCGCTTGTGCCACCGCGCGGACCCCAACATGCTCGAGGCTCGAAAGCTAAGCCATCTCATGAGGGGCGTCAAAGATCAGCTATTTGTTGGTCTTGTGCGCAATCCGCCGACAACAGTGGACGAGTTCACCAGGGAGGCCACCGCGATAGAGCGTGCGCTGCAGCAACGGTACCGACAGTCTGATCGCCCGGCCACCGGCGCAGCAGCAGGCGCCACCGCACTTACCGCAAACGACGAGTTTTCTCTACGCCACCTGATTAGACAGATCGTGCGTGAGGAGATCGCGAAGGAGAACGCAAAATACACATTGCAGTCACAGGCGCCCCCACAGCAGGAGTCCACGGTAGCCGCCTCCATCGCTGAAGTCGTTCGCCATGAACTTCGACAAGCGTTTGCCTCTCCTCAGCAATATTCCGCTCTACCGCACCGTCCCAAACTCGTGTACCTATGGAGACGCTGTGCGTCGTCCATTGGCTCCAGAAGTATCATACCAGCCGAACGGATACAGCTATGCAGACGCTGTTCGTCGACCCACGCCCATGCCAGCGCCGCAGTACTTCGAACCATGTCCTGTGGCAGCCTGGGCTCAGCAGGATTCTGTCAGGCGACCCTATATGCAGAAGACCGACATATGGCTACTGCGGATCGTCGACCACTCTGCTACAACTGTGGAGAGCCAGGGCACATTTACCGTTTTTTCCCACATCGCCGAGCTGAATACCGCGGTAGTGCACCTACAGCTACGCGCCGACAGTTCGTCGAAAGCCGTGCCCCCATCGACGACGACCAGGCTGGCAGGCGGGAAGGCTCTTCTACCTTCCGGACGCGGTCACCATTACCGGCTCGCTTTGGTTCACCAAGCCGCCGTAGTTTTGCTGACGCCGTCAGAGGTCGGTCTCCAAGCCCACGGCGAGGAAACTGAAAGCAGCGACCTTTGGGGGGAAGGTTACAAGCCGTCGAACTGCCGAAAAACCCCCAATGCTGCCGAAACACGTGAGAGACGACGATGAAGACTTCGCCGAGAAAACTGTGGCTGCCGACCTCGCTGTGACGATTGACGGCGTTGAAGTGACGGCCTTAGTCGATACGGGTGCAGACTTCTCCATAATGAGTGAACGATTGGCAGATGAACTCAAAAAAGTCAGGATGGAATGGACGGGCCCTTATATTTGTTTAAGCAGAAGGTAGCAGAACTTACCAATCGTTTTATTCCGCTCCGCAGAATTAGGCAAAGCGCAAAGTCCCCTTGGTTCACGCTTACACTAAAACGACTACTGAATAAAAAGAAACGAATTTTTCGAAGGGCAAAGCTAACTAACAACGCGGAAAGGTGGTCTGCTTATCATCACGCAGCTGATGAGTACACTCGCGCATTATCCGTCGCAAAAGAAAATTATTATCAACAAACGCTTCCCTCTCTGCTTGCAACTAACCCTCAGAAATTTTGGCAGATGATTAGGGGAAATGAAAAAAAGGCGATAGAATTAATCCATGATGATAACAGCCGTGTACCAAAAGAAGAGTGTTGTGTCATTTTAAGCTCTGTGTTTTCATCGTGCTTTGTTAAACCTACAGCGCTTTCCTTTCCCGATACCCCCACCCACAACTTTGTTGCCATGGAACCCCTTTTATTTGACTGTGTCGGCATACAAAAATTGATAGAAAACTTGAAATTAGCCAGTGCTCCAGGTGAAGACGGTATGTGTGCAAAGTTTTTGCATAATACCTCTGTTTACTCATCTGTCATTTTATGTAAGCTTTTCACATAGTCTTTGGAATGTCATTGCCTCCCGGGCGACTGGAAAGCGGGAAAGGTGGTTCCTCTTCACAAATCAGGTGACGTTCATAACCCCCGCAATTACAGGCCCATATCGTTAACAAGTATACCGTGTAAGCTCATGCAACACGTCATCTACTCCCACATAACCACTTTCTTAGAAAACAACTCGTTCCTTAGTGATAACCAGCATGGATTCCGGAAACAGTACTCATGCGAGACCCAACTTCTCTGCTTTACTAATGACCTTTTTCTTGCCATTGACGCTTCTTCCCTTGTTGACTGTATTTTTCTCGACTTTGCTAAAGCTTTTGACACTGTATGCCATAAACTGCTACAGCTAAAACTAAGCAAACTTAATCTTGATGCTAACATATTAAAATGGATTGAATGCTTTTTAATAGACCGCTCCCAATTTGTAACTGCGAATGAATGCAACTCTCCCCTCTCACCCGTAACCTCTGGCGTCCCCCAAGGATCCGTTCTTGGCCCACTACTCTTCCTTATTTACATTAACGATTTGCCACATAACATCTCTTCTTCTATTAAACTTTTCGCCGATGACTGTGTTATTTACCGAGAAATTAAAACCCCTTCTGACCACCTTGCCCTTCAGTGTGACTTAGACAATGTTTCATCTTGGTGCGATACTTGGCTAATGAAGCT
This sequence comes from Rhipicephalus microplus, assembly GCF_013339725.1. Taxonomy (NCBI): domain Eukaryota; kingdom Metazoa; phylum Arthropoda; class Arachnida; order Ixodida; family Ixodidae; genus Rhipicephalus; species Rhipicephalus microplus. The sequence goes on along the minus strand of NW_023608441.1, from coordinate 5,492 downwards.
TAATGTTACTAAATGCAAAGTAATGAGAGTCTCACGTCGAACATGTAATAGTTCTACTAACTATATACTTAATAATTCTCTCCTTACTAAAGTTAGCTCATACAAGTACCTTGGCATTACAATTTCTGACGACCTTTCCTGGCAGTCTCACATTGACATTATTAAAAACAATGCTAACCGCACACTTGGTTATTTACGCCGTAACTTCTCTCTTGCCCCGATGCAACTGAAACTTCTGCTCTATAAAACATTAGTCCGACCAAAGCTAGAATATTCATCATCTGTATGGGATCCCCACGTAAACATCCATATCAGTAGCATCGAAGCAATTCAAAATCGCGCCGCTCGTTTCATTTTGTCGAACTATTCCTGTACAGCAAGCGTAACCCATATGAAGTCAACCTTAAATCTACCCAGCCTATCATTTCGCCGCAAAATCTCGCGCTTGTGCCTCTTCCACAAGTTGTACCATACCATGCACTCACTGAGTAACTCGCTTTTTTGCCGCCATCCTACATTTCATCCCGCAGCGATCACCACTTCAAAGTTGGAATTCCAAGCAGCCGTACAAACCTCCATTTTATTTCATTCGTGCCCAAAACAAGCACGGACTGGAATCACCTTCCCGCTTCCATCGCATCCATCACTGACCGGACCAACTTCAAGAATACCATAAACGCATACCCTTTTTAAACATGCTCCATTTGTTTGTACAGTTTGTTTGTTTTTTTTTCACCACTCCTCTCTGTAACGCCTTGTGCATTGAGAGAAAATAAATGAAATGAAATGAAATGAAATGAAATATCCGAAGTGCTGGAGGCCAGATAATGACTCCCACGGGAAAATGTACAGCAAGACTCACTATTGAGAATGTGGCTTTTGTAGCCACATTTCTTATCCTACCGGAGTGCTGCAAACCTATGATACTGGGAATGGACTTCTTAAAAGAGTACGGTGCTGTGGTCAACATACGCGACGGTGTGATCACATTCGCCGCTGACAGGTCTGTGACCACTGATCCAGACCAAGAACCCAGGGTGTTACGCGTGGTCGACGACGACGTCTGCGTGCCACCACTGTCATGTAGTCTTATTTCCGTGTGTTGCGCCGTGCGCTCTAATGAAGACGCCATAGCCGAACGCATCACTGACCTTCTTTTTCACCAAGGCATCGCCATCGCTCGCGGTATCGTCAGCTTAGTGGATGGGCGCGCAAACGTGCTTCCGACCAACTTCACGAATGAGCGCCGGCACATCGGTAAAGGCACGGCTGTGGCGTACCTCGAAGAGCTCGACTACTCTCACGACTGTCTTCTAATCCAAGGGAAAGCCACAGCTCAATCACCTCCACATACACCACCAGTTGATATCGGTCCGAGTCTAACACCGACTGAAAGATGCCGTCTTATGGAGCTGCTCGACCAGTTCAAGGACTGCTTCTCATCGACATCACGAGTAGGTCGAACGCCTCTGACTAAGCATCGCATAATTACGGAAGACACAGCAAGACCGATCCGACAGAACCCATATTGCGTCGCTCAGAAAGAACGTGAGGTAATCCAGCAGCAAATCAAGAAGATGCTAGAGGATGACGTTATCCAACCATCAAAGAGTCCTTGGGCATCGCCAGTGGTACTCGTGAAAAAGAAAGACAGCAGCTTGCGTTTCTGCATCGATTATCGTAAGCTGAACCACGTTACAAAAAAAGATGTTTATCCATTACGACGGATCGATGACTCTTTGGACAGGCTACGGCATGCGCGCTACTTCTCGTCAATGAACCTTAAAAGTGGATACTGGCAAATAGAAGTAGATGAGCGCGACCGAGAAAAGACCGCCTTCGTGACGCCAGACGGGCTTTATGAATTCAAAGTCCTCCCTTTCGGTCTATGCTCAGCCCCAGCCACGTTTCAGAGACTAATAGATACCATTCTGTCCGGCCTGAAATGGAAAACATGCCTTGTGTACCTCGACGACGTGATCGTTTTTTCGGCCACGTTTGAAGAGCATCTAAAGCGGCTACTGTCAGTCCTTCAAGTCATACGGTACGCTGGACTCACACTCAAGCCAGAAAAATGCCACTTTGGCTTCGAAGAACTCCAGTTCCTGGGACACGTGATCAGTCGCGAAGGTGTGAAGCCTGACCCAGATAAAACAGCAGCCTTCGCAAAGTTCGCAAGGCCTGTTGATAAGAAAGCGGTCAGGCGTTTTCTGGGTCTCTGCGCCTACTACCGGCGATTTATAGCAGGCTTCGCACACATCGCCTCTCCACTCACCCGCCTTACAAGGGAAGACATCGCATTTGTATGGGGTGAAAAGCAACAAGCTTCATTCAACGAGCTGCGACAGCGTCTACAAATTCCACCTGTCCTCGCTCACTTCGACGAGAATGCACCAACAGCCATCCATACAGACGCCAGCAATGTGGGCCTAGGTGCTGTTTTTGTCCAATGCCAAGATGGTGTGGAGAGAGTGGTTGCCTACGCTAGCAGAACGTTGACACGCGCCGAGTCCATCTACTCAACAACGGAGAAGGAGTGTCTGGCCGTCGTTTGGGCAGTTGCGAAGTTCCGCCCGTACTTATATGGCCGCGCTTTCCAAGTCGTAAGCGACCATCACTCTCTTTGTTGGTTGACCAACATGAAAGACCCATCTGGACGTTTAGCACGATGGAGCTTACGGCTCCAAGAGTACGACGTGGCCGTAGTTTACAAGTCCGGAAGGCAACACTTAGACGCCGACTGTTTGTCAAGGTCACCGATTGAATCACCGGCTATAGAGGATGATGATTTCCCAGGTTTTTTAGGAGTTGTTGATGCATCTATCATTTCTCAGCAACAACAAGATGATCGGGAGCTCCACTCGTTTATAGAATTATTGAACGGACGAGCCGCCAATGCACCAAGAGTGTTTTCGAAGAACTTATCGTCATTCTGTTTACGGGACGGAATTCTGTACAAAAAGAACTTTTCATCAACAGGTAGAAGCTATCTGCTGGTAGTTCCCGGAGCTCTCCGCAGCGAAATTTTACAAGCCTGCCATGACGAAGCCAATGCGGGCCACCTCGGTTTCACAAGAACACTGACACGCATCAAAGAAAAATATTACTGGCCAAGAATCGCAGCAGAAGTTAAACATTACGTCCGAACATGGATTGACTGTCATCGGCACAAGGTACCACCTGTCAAACCCGCTGGGCTATTACATTCTGTGCCCGTGCCAGAAACCCAGTTTTCTCAAATCGGAATGGATCTGCTGGGCCCATTCCCAACATCGGACAGCGGCAACAAATAAGTTATCGTGGCGACGGACTACCTCACCCGATACGCGGAGACCAAGGCAATCGCGAGTGGCACTGCAGCTGAAGCGGCCCAGTTCTTCATTGAGAACATTGTTCTGAGACATGATGCTCCAGCTGTCGTCATAACAGACAAAGGTACCGCGTTTATAGCCGAGGTTTTGCGCACTGTGCTTACGCTCAGTGGCACAGCGCATAGGAAGACGACAGCTTACCACCCACAAACGAATGGGCTGACAGAACGACTTAACAAGACAATCGCTGATATGCTTTGCATGTACGTCGACGTAGAACACAAGAATTGGGAACGAATATTGCCGTACATCACATTCGCGTATAATACAGCGCGCCAGGAAACAACAAAAATGACGCCGTTCGCTTTAATTCACGGCAGAGAAGTTACGACAATGCTTGACGTCATGCTGCCTTACGATTGCAATGACTCAGAGACAGACGCCGCAGACTTCACTGAGCGCGCCGAAGAAGCAAGGCAGCTTGCCCGCGTCAGAATAATGAACCAGCAGCAACTTGACGCCCAACGGTACAGCCTTCGCCATCGATTCGTCATTTATCAACCAGGAGATAGAGTCTGGGTTTGGTTTCCTGTACGACGACGAGGCCTCTCAGAGAAACTTCTACGCCGATACTTCGGACCCTACAAGGTTCTGCGCCGTCTTAGCGGCGTGACGTACGAAGTCGTGCCCGACGCCTCCTCCTGTTCCAAACGTCGCCAGCATCTGCCTGAGACAGTGCACGTCGTCCGCATGAAACTTTACCACTCTCAGTGATGTAAACACTCGATGGCCGCATCTCTACCTGTTGTGCGTCGGGACGACGCTCACTCTGGCGGGAGGGTAATGCCGCGTGCATAGCTGCATTAACGGCGAGATAGTGACGACAACGAAGAACGCGGATTTGCTCGAGAGGCACAGAGGCGCAGCAGACGACAATCTTAGCGGCCTTCTCCGAGAACGTCTCTACAAGTCCCACTGTCCGTGTTTTTAAATAAAACTCCTGTAATGTATAACCCGCGACAATATATATATATATATATATATATATATATATATATATAAAAATATATATATATATATATATATATATATATATATATATATTTATATATATATATATATATATATATATATAACCAGTTTATAAGTTTGTGCCCCGCCGCGGGTACTCGTCTGCTGACCCGCAGATCGCACGTTCCAATCCCGGCTGCGGCGGCTGCATTTCCAATGGAGGCGGAAATGTCGTAGGCCCGTGTGCTCAGATTTGGGCGCACGTTAAAGAACCCCAGGTGGTCAAAATTTCCGGAGTCTTTCACTACGGCGTCTCTCATAATCATATCGTGGTTTTGGAACGTTAAACCCCACAAATCAATCAATCAATCAATCAGTTTATAAGTTTGTAACCAGTTCGTAAGTTTATATAACCACTCCTTCGCATTCGCCCAACGTCGTCTACTGGAACATCCGCATTAGGAACACCAGAAGCTCATATGAAGCGCTGGTGCTTACGAAGAGGTTTCTCTGGACAATTATACATAAATACAACTTGAGCGCATGGCACCTAACCACAATTGACGTCAACCTAACGCGACGGATGTGTCAAAGGAGTATATATGTAAAGTTTATCAAATTGGGTAGGCAGTACTGCGACCACCATTGACGTTTCACGAAAATTAGCGTCTATTTTAAACGTAGTTCCGAGACCTGGCGTATAGCTCTGTGGTAAAGTGCTTACACTCTAAGCCAAAACGGAGCAACAGGGGTATAGGGGTTGCTCCTTTCAGGGAGCAATTGCATTGCCACTCCCATTACTCTCCTAAAAGGATTAACTGCAGAGGGAGGAACCGTGCTCTCCTTTCAGTTCCTCCTTCGGGATACGAACAGTTACTCCCCCAGTTCCTCCCTGCAGACCAACAGTTACTCCCACCCGTTTTCGCCCTGCCGACCAAACCATTACTCCCACCAGTTGCTCTTCTAGGAGCAACAGTTACTCTTTACCGTTACTCCCACGTGTTCACAGTTACTCTCTGAAAACCAACTGCACATGCTTCAATTAGTCCTTGGGGAAATGAGTCTTTATCTTGAGTATGCTTGTCACACGCTTAACAACATGGCGAGAGCTCCTTGGAAGAGCACTGCTTGGGTGCTTCTAACACAAAAAGTGGACAATATTGAAAGGAA
>NW_023608440.1:0-27729 GCF_013339725.1 Rhipicephalus microplus | reverse complement strand
TATCATGAACGATAGACCCGTTTCTTTTTGTTAGATAGGCGTTGGTGTATGAGTTATACCAAGGGGCATGTGTGTTGGGAGTGATGGTACGATTAGGAATGTATTTTTCTATCAACAGACGTACCTGACCTGCAAAAATACACCAGTTAATTTCGACAGAACGCGTTTTAAAGTTAATCAAACAACTGTCGAGAAATGAGCCCAATGCATTGTTAATTGCCTCAAAATTAGCTTTCTTATAATAATGAATAATTTTCTTAACCTTAGTTGTTTTAGGAGCGCTACCATTAATAGCGAAACTTATTAAAAAATGATCGCTAATACTAGGCAGAAAAGTTATAGGGGAAACAATTCGTTAAGACTAAGTCAAGTGTGCTCGCAGTGGTGGAAGCGATTCTGGTTGGCTGGGTAACGAGTTGGGACAGGAAAAACACAGAACAAAGTTTGCTAAGTTTTTTCGCCCGAGTTGAAAAGGGTGTTATACCAGGTGGTTCTGTGTTCCATAACAGGTTGCGAAAATTAAAGTCACTGAGTAAAAACAAGGGTGATGAGGAAAACTGAGATAAAACGAAGTTAATAGCATCATGTAAATTGTCGATGAAGGTGGCAGATGATGAAGGTGAGTGATAGCATATACCAATGATTATCTTTGTATGACTGAGTGTTAGGCAAGCCCATGTGCATTTTAGCTTGGTTTTAATGTCTATATGAAACGAGGGAACATCTTTAGCAATGGCAAGAACAACACCCCTCCTCGGCGCTCAGAGCGGTTACGCCGGTAGACAGTGGAATTAGAAGCGCCATGACATATATAACAATCAAGCACATGTGCAGGAAGCCAGGATTCGGTAAGGGCGACAATTTTAGTGCTGCACTGGTCGATTTCTGATGACAACGAAAAGTATTTGTTTAGAATACTTCTTGCATTTGTAAAAAGAATGGGCATGAAAAATGTGTCTGCATGAGGCGATCGGCCACTTCCCTCATCGTTTTGCTATTGTGCCGGAAACCGTGCAATCGCACGTTTTAGTCCAGCACCTGTTGCATACTGAATCAGTTCATGGACAGAATCATTAGTAGCGTGGTACACGTAGCATTTATTGTTCAAAAATAATTTATTATAACGAAGCTTGAAGTTGGAAGAGCCAGGCTGGGCGGTACCGAATTCAAAGAGTTTTTTGCGGGCGGTGTGGGTAGGTAATGAAAAAATCTTCGCCAACTGAAAGATTTTGTTGTTTAAATTGGTTTCGCAGAGCAATTACGCTTTCCTTTGTTTTGAAGTGCGAAAATTTTGCGATGATGGGGCGGCACTTGTTCGGAATGAAGGAATCGAGACGATGTGCGCGTTCTATTGCACCATCGCGAAATGAATCGGAAACTGATCTTATTGCTGTGATTAGCTTGGATTCGGTTTCTCGCCACGATTCTTTTGTGTCAGGGATACCCTGGAATATAAGGTTATCATGGCATCATCGATCTTCAAGTTCAGCGAGACGTGAATCGAACATACCTAGACAACTAGCAGTTTCTTCAACCTGAGCCAGCGCAAATGCCATATCTTTAGTTAATTCATTGACTTTGCATGATTTTTCTTTGAGCAAGTCCAAGCGTTGTTGAAGACCATTAATTTTTGTCTCAATGACCTTCTGCCATTTTTGATAGCTTTGACATCAGAAGCCAGCTCGGATTGCGCCTTGTAACCTTCAAGGGATCGAGTGTGCAGATCCTTCAGCAGCTTGAATAATACATTCATTGGTTCTGAAGGGTCTGCGGGGAGTGAATCTATATTCAGCATCAATTCAGAGCGTGTGTTAGGTCCAGGGTTAGTCTCGACATCACGCGATTGTAACAACAGAAGGGCAACAGAAAAGCAATTGCATATGGTATCCAATAACACCCACGGACACGGGAACAGTAGCAAACACCGATCATCGGTCTTTTTAGGGTGAAGAGATGCGGCTGTACGCACCTGCATAGCGAAGACAAGGTGGTTAGGCATGCTGTTGTGAACACTGCTACCGTGTCCACTGACGCTCAGGTCGCTTGGCATGTTGCTTAAATCTTCGTTTCCTGGTGATGGCTGCGTCGATGAGGCTGGGGGGCCGATGGGAGCATCCAGCGAAAGTGCCAACACGATAGGTGGTGCGCAGTCGAGCGGCGTAGGTGTGCTTGTGGCTGGTAGAAACGTTTGCAAAGGCGCAGGAATGCTTGATAAGCAGGATGGCCATCCGAGGATGATCGTGAACAACAAACCTGCATAGCGAAGACAAGGTGGTTAGGCATGCTGTTGTGAGCACTGCTCTCGTGTCCACTGACGTTCACGTTGCTTGGCATGTTGCTTAAATCTTCGTTTCCTAGTGATGGTGCGTCGATGAGGCTGGGCGGCGGATGGGAGCATCCAGTGAAAGTGCCAACACGACAGGTGGTGTGCAGTCGAGTGGCGCAGATGTGCTTGTGGCTGGTAGAAACGTTTGGAAAGGCGCAGGAATGCTTGATAAGCAGGACGGCCATCCGAGGATGATCGTGAACAAAGCCTGCATAGCAAAGACAACCTGGTTAGGCATGCTGTTGTGAGCACAGCTCCCGTGTCCACTGACGTAGTTGCCGGCTCATACCCTTGATCACACAGTTGGCCTCCACTACCCTCCTTTCAATCCCACGAGACTGCCCCGAGACCTCTGGGACTGTGCATATGGTCACATGCACACTCTCAGAGGCGTCTTGGAGCTTACGCATGCCATCCTCTGTCCCTGAAGCTTGTCATCCTTGCCTTTCAACACATCATTGAGACCAGCATGAATAATGACGAGATTTTCGCCCTCAATGCCGTTCTCTACAGCCGCCTGAGCTTTGGCCAGTGCATCCACCATGCTCTTCCCTGACTGGGCCTCCACCCTCACTCTCCCATCTTCCTCCACTGTTGTGAAGACGCCATCCCTAACCCTGGCCACGTTAGAGTCCCCCACCACTTGGACCTTTCCCGCTCCAATCACTGGCTTCCTGCTTGTAATGGCGCCCCTGTTTGCTTGACCTCTTTTTCTCTCTGCCATCTGTCCTGTGTTCCTGCCCTGCTCGAAGACTGCCGCGCCACCGACGTGTATGTTCTCGGAGCCTCCGTACTGTGGCCAGACACTGCGGCCCCCTGACCTCCCTTCTCCCCTGTTTCTTCCCACCTGATGCCTTCTCTGCTACCCACACCTTCCATCTAAAACCGCTCGAGGCCAGGTCAAAGTGCCATTATCTCCTTTACCCCCTGCTTGACCTCAGTCCGCCCTTCCCATTCTTTTTGAGGGTCGCCCTTCATTTGCTCTTATAGGCTGGCGGTAGTCTCCTCTCACTCACTCGACGCTCCGAGCTGTTTTTAGAGTTCGTTCCTCTGCTCCCGTTGTGCCCTAAGCTCCCCTTGAAGCCCCTCGATGCTAGCCTCCATGCGCTGAATGCCCACCTCAAGTGCCTTGCATAGCCTGCACACGAAGCTTGCCTTCTGCGCATCGGTCAAACTCGTGAATGCTGTGTCGTCCAAGTAGCACTAGCGCTTGCATTCTTCGCACTTCACCAGCTCACTCTCGCCCCATTATTTATCCGCTATTTCTCGTGTGACTTCCCGTATCTCATGCTCACTGCCTTCGTTATCATTAAAAATTATGACTGCTGATCTTTCCCTGTTGAACTTAAAATTTAACTTATCTCCCTCATTACCACATATGTCTATCAATCCCTACAGTTCCTTGTTGTCCGCTATTATTACTATGTTATGTATTACTATATTATTATTACTATATTGCTACATTATGGCTGGTAATGACTGTTCAATGTGTTTTCCTTGCTTGGCAAAAGAGGCTGAAGCCGAGTCGACTTCCCCTCTAATTTGGCTTCTAGTCCCTGAAGTTACAGCATAAATAACAAAGGTGACAAGGGACATCTCTGTTGAAGCCCGTGTTGTATATTTATAGGTTCAACTACCTGTTCTTCTCAATCGAAACCACCTTGTTACTTTTATAGATATTCTTTAGAAGATTAGTTATTCCATCTTCCACATCTAGTGTGTCCAGTATTTCTCACAAGTCTTCCTGAATCACAATATCGCAAGCTCCCTTGATATCTCGAAATGCCAGCCACAGGGGCCTGTGTTCTTTTTCCGCTATTTCAATACACTGCATCAATGAAAACAGATTGTTCTCCAACCTGCTACGTAGAGGAACCCAATTTGTAGTTCCCAAAGCACCCCCTCATTCTGCACCTATGTCTGTAGTCTTTCCTTTACTATCTGCTACTACTGATGTCACTGTTATAGGGCGGTAGTTGTTTATATCAGATTTGTCCCCATTTCCTTTTATAGATCATGCTCGTCCTGCTTAGTTTCCACCCATTGGGAGCTTCACCATTCAATATAGCTTTGCTCTCTGCCTCTCTTAATATTTGCTTAAGTTTGGTCCTAGTTTCTTTATTAGCGTGATTGGGATGTTGTCAGGTCCTGTTGATGTGCTATTAAGAACCCTTTTCTTTGCTCTCTGCCTCTCTTAATATTTGCTTAGAGTTTGGTCCTAGTTTCTTTATTAGCGTGATTGGGATGTTGTCAGGTCCTGTTGATGTGCTATTAAGAACCCTTTTCTCAGCCCTTTCCTGCTCTCGTTGTTCCAGTGGAGCCACTGAGCTAAGTGGTTCATTCTCATCTGGTACGGTACATGCAGCACTTTCTTAGTGTTTAAAGTTCTCGGTCATCATAGTTTTTATATATTCCATTGCCTCATTCTCTTCTAGTCTGATCCCTCAAACTGTAATTATAAACCTTTGTTTCATGCTTGTCTTATTACTCCGACAATTGAGATGGTTTTAAAACTTTGCAGCTCCCTTTCTATCCTTTTTGTGTACTTTTGCCATTCATTGGGCCCCCTTTTCTAACCTTGTCACTGACCAAATCGGACGCTTCCCTTCTGCAGCTCAAAAAGTTACCCCATTTTCTTTTGGCGTCATCTTCTGATTCACCCCTCTGTTAAGCATAACTATGTTCCCTGGAGGCTTCCTAAAGTCTTACTACGTCTCTCTTAACTTCTTCATCCAACCAGCTCTTGGGTTTGCTTCTGCTTTTCCCAGTTGATTTGACTCGTTCCTTAGCAAGCTCTAACTCAAACAATCGAGTTAGATTTGTGTAGGTCCACTGTGTTTTAGTATCCTCGGTGATTATTCTCTCTCTCTCTTTAGTTGCTATTCCTATTTGCTTTTCTGAATAAATATTACCTTGTGGTTGCTTGTAATGGCACCTTTGCAATATCATTTCTCTTCCAAAACTTGGATTCATTCGTTTGTGATCACTACCTAAGCTTCTGGACCTATATTCATCTATGTTCATCATCCTTAGCCGATGAAAACTCCTATGTGGCATTATTCCGTAATTTTTCGTCGACTGCAGCCTTCCCACCTCCCATGTTATCTGCCCTTCGCATTTCTTGGTGCTGTTCCGAATGATCAAATCATGCCTTTCACACATATCTATTAGCATTCTGCCTGTTGGGTCAGTATATTCATCCATATCTTCTATGTGCCCAATCATATCTTCTAATATAATTACCTCCCACTCTTCTCCTAGTTTGTCAATGTTTCTGTGCACTGCACCACTTGTTGGTTTTCCTCAATGGCTTTTGCCCCTGTTCACAAATATACAAAACCAAGGAGCGTCATTTGCCCTGCCACTTTCTCTTTTAGCCATAAATGTTCCTTGCACTCGTGCTTGTCGCTTTGCCAGTCTGTACATTTATGAATGAATGCCCCAATACCATCCCCCTTTCTGCTGCCTCCTGTTATATTACAATATTCCCATGCATAATCCGGATTGTTTGGTGGTCTTTAAATGTCTCTAAGATGTGTTTCTACAAAACCATATACCATCGTTCTCGCCTTCTTTAGCTGTTCTTTTATCTCTTCCCACTTCAGCCTATTCCTGCCACCCTGCTTGTTAATATACCATATGGCTGAATTGGCTCGGCCCTTGTGGCTACGACAATTTCTGCCCCGGACTCTACCTATCTTGGATACTGGTGCCACTTTGGAATAGTATCTGTCTATACCACCTGTCAAAGAGCCTCCCTGGTTGTTTTTCTCGTTACTAGCTATCCTGCACCCCGAAGGGCCCGCTTGCCCCCAAAAAAAGCTACTGCGCGTCCTGCAAGTCGCCAACCCACATCATGACCTATCCGCCCATCGAAGTGAATTCTGTCTCGTCGAAAACCACCCCACTTATGCACCTCTCTGTTTATTTCTATCACCTCAAAGCCTTTTTCTCTACTCATCCGCCACATCTCTTGGTTTGCATTTACAACCGGTCTTTGCAGGTTGCTGTCACGCACCGGTACCTCCGGTATTGTCCATATCACTTACCTATACCTGAGGAGAAGTGGCGCGCATGTCAATGACCCCTTTTGCCAGTGTGGGCACTAGTCCTGCCGTATGTTCATTTAAGACATTACTTAAACCGTCTGTCGTTATCACGAGGTTAGTCCATCAGCTGTAGTTTTCATTCATTCATTCATCCTTTATTTCCAACAAGTCTCTCACAACCAGTTGGGGGGTCCCTCGGGCAAAAAGCGGTTGAAAAACCACTTGAGAGTGCCTGAGGCCCCACGTACATGGCAGCAGTTTTAAAATCAAAGCTCTTAAAAAATTCGCTGTAATGTAAGTAGCAATTAGAACAAAAAATAAGACTAATATTCTACAAATACAACAGTAGAACAAATAGACAGACCAAACTGATAACTTTGTATCTGCACTCATGAATACACTGTACAGTATCAAAATAAGCTTGACAGAGACTGAAAAATAATGCAATACATCGAGTAATGATAACATAGCATGATAAAAAGAAAGATATTAGGCCAGGGTGAAGAAATATTCTCGCATTTCTCTTTTTGTGAACATTAAAAAGTTGGGCTCATAATTTATATATTTGATAAGTAGGGATGGTAATGTATATCTAAGGGACTGTAGAAAATAATTCATGCGAGAACGAGTAACGAGCTACCTGTCTATGCTTTGGGTTCGTGAATTCGTGTGTTGACTACTTATGTTTGATAAGTCTTTAAGAAATGTTCGGAAGTGCTCCTTCGCAAAGTAGTAGTTCTTAATGAGTCAAAAATTGTACATATGTTGAATGCTGATTATTTTGTAGCGGTGGAACAAAGTACCAGCGGAAGTACTGCGTGGGACATTCGCAATGTAGCGCAGTGCCCTTTTTTGCAATGAGTGAATAGTTTTTACGTTGCCTAAGGTTGTGGTGCCCCAGACAAGAAGGCAGTAGTTTATGTGCGAGGAAAATAAAGCATCGTAGATTGGCACTTTAGCTTTTTCCGGAAGAAAGTGCCGACCTCGTGACAATACTCCAGCAGCACGCGATAATGATTTAGTCAATGATTCCACATGACATGACCATGTCATATGAGTGGAAAAAGTTACACCTAGAACTTTATGTTTCTCCACTACTTCTACGGGTTTCCCTCAAGCGTTGACGATTGGTGAAGATTAGTTTCCATGCCCCTGGATCTGAAAAATACAGCTTTCGTTTTTTTCGCATTTATTCGCAAGCCATTAGTAGTAAACGACCGCAGTACATCTCATAATACGCTTTGGGCTTTGACATTATTCTCAGCTGAATTTTTTCCCGAAACAAAAAGACTGGTGTCATTCGTGTACAGTAAAAATTCAGCATCGTTATTTATGTCGATCGTATCATTTATGTAGATATTGAAGAGCATTGGCCCTAAGATGCTTCCTTGAGGCACACCGCAAGAAATGATTTTAGAGGAAGGAAAACAGTTAGCGATTGAAACACAGTTTCCTCTCGGACAAATATGAACAAAATAGTGAATTAGCTACACCATGTACCCCATAGGCGTCTAACTTGCCGAGTAAAATGTGATGATTAAGGGTATCGAATTCCTTGCTATAGTCGAGGAAGACACCCAGCAAAAACTTTTTCTCTTCAATGTTTTGATTATCAATTCTTCTTGGGTTAACAACGCAGTGTGTGTGGGTTCGCCACGCTGAAAACCATGCTGGTTTTTGAAAGTATGTTGTGCTTGTTAAGAAAACTACCCAGGCGACAGAAAATTATTTTCTGTAATGCCTTCGAGAATACAGGTATAACTAAAATTGTTCGGTAATAATTAGCATTTTTAACATCTCCATTTTCATATATGACAGATAATTTTAACATTTTTGTGAGATTTGGGACGCATTCAGGCAGGAGGACTAGATTAAACATGTAAGCTAAACAAGAAGCAAGGAGGTCAATCACGTGCTTAATTGCTTTACCTAAAGTTGGTCGACATCAGTAGCTTTGCTGTTTTTTAAAGATTAGAATGTGCGCACTATGTCTGCTTCATCTGTGGGTGCAAGAAACATTGTGTCAGAATTCTGTTAAAGAATTTGAGTAAGGGCAGTGCTTCCCAGTGGTTGTACCGCATTAGCAAATCGCTCACTGAAATGCTCGGCTAAAGGTACCCCGGATAGATTTTACCCGTTTACAGTTATTTCCGTTAAAGTATTCTGAACGGCACTGCGATTCTGGACCTGATTTATTGCTTTCCAAACCTGGTTAGGGCGCCGTAGATAGATCTCAGAAAACATGTGGTCATAGTAGGAGCTTTTTGAGTGCCGAGTTCTGCGCTCGCTTGCCTCATGACTGCTTCCAGCTTGCGTCCTGGGAACGTCCCTGCTGCAACCCTCTTGTCACGTCTTACCATCTGTTTGATTGCTTCTGCGCATCAATTTAAATTCGAGTCCCTGGCGAGTATCACATGCTGCGACTTTTCAGCCGGAGTGTCCTGCTGGTACACTGTTCTAGTACAGCTTCGCACATGTAACGTTGTGAAATTTACTACTAATTTTACAAGAAACGACGTGAGTTTGGGCAACAAAAAACGCAGTAATTGTCACGATAAATGTTCTTCGTAGAGAAAACTTTTTATTCTTGGAAGCCTGCATTTCAGTAACATGTTCGAAAAACGTATAGCAACGTTTTATGTGGTTTCGGAAGTAGGACGCCGCAGGCTTTCCTTGGAGCATGTTCTAAGTGCCCTGCAATATGCCCTTTCACGTGACTCTGTATATACACACTCAGCACGGTACACTCGCTCTAGTGTATATTGCTTGCCCAAGTGCCCAGCTGCACAGACAAATATTTCCGTCTAGTTGAGTTTCCAAACATATCATAAGCTTTGCTGTTGAGATGAACAGAATTAAGATTTAGGATACACTTACTCAAAGAACCGCAAAGTCGCCTGTATGCAGTTGCGTCTTGATAAATCAACATCTTGTTAGTAGGAGCGCAGACCACGGGTCACTTGTGGACCAAACAATTGGTAATCGTATAGGGCGCGCATCTTTTCGAAGTTGTTGTGATGGAGGTGGGCCTCGCGTATGCCATTCATCACAAGAAGTGTCACAATATTTCCATCCATCATGTAAACGTCTATGACAGCGTCCTATGAGACCTGAAACATAAATCATATGCAATTGAAACTCTTTGTATTAAAGTGACAGGGACACTCACTGACAGGGACATTATTTGGTAAAACCCGGAACCTTTTAAACTTTATGAGAAAGTAATTTCATGGCTCTTCAATTCAATGAGGTGACAAATAAGTACTATCAGGTCATCATTATTGACAATATAATCCTGCATATGTAAAAATCTGCTAGGGGGCTCTGACATGAAGCCTCCTCTAATGTTGCCCGGACATAAATGGAACCGTGTATGCGTTAGGTAGCAATGATGACGTAATTCTTGGTATGCAAACACGCGGTAAACGAATGAAGTTATTGTGTTAGCAGGGACGGATCCAGCCACTAATTTTAGCGGGACAGGGGTTCACATAAAGTAACACAAGAAAGGGAGGCGTGGACATGACTTTTGTTTTTGCCAGCAGGAAAACCTCTTCATTGCACAAATTCTGTCAATGTGTGCTCACAGTACTTTCACTGATTTGTCCTAATTGATGACATGATGTGTACTACGAGCATTAAATTGAGAGGGAGAAGCGCAGACAGAGGTTTTTAATTTTCGGGGGGGGGGGGGGGGGATCGCTTTTACTGTCCCCAGCTCTGGATCTGCCACTGAGGCCGATGCACAAGGTTGGAAGGAGATGGTTATTGCCATGACAATATGAAACCAACCATCGCCGTACGCCTTATACGGTACGTAAAAGCTGGACTACAGAGTCCAATACTCAATGCCTGTAGGTGGCGTGTGGCTTCGTCGAACGAAAGCTAACATAGTAAGAAGTATAGACTTTCTCGCTGAAGGTTGCCTGGGCCCTGTCATAGTCCTCTCTGTGGGCTGTTGTTACCATGTGTGACCCCCCCCCCCCCCAAAAAAAAAAAAAAAAGACTGCTGAGCTTGAGACGTCGGATTTAGTGCTCCCATGCAACAGCCCAGAAAGGACGGGATCCTCCTCTCCGTTAAAAATATGTCTGTATACGTTACAGTGTAGTAGCGTTAGAACATATGCTCAAAGAAGAAATTACACCTACAAAAAAAAATTCTCTGTTAAATTCGTTACTTGATTCTGGAACTTAAATGCATTGAAAAAAACTTGTTTTGTGCCTGTTCCAATCAAGTTTCTCCATTTATCTTCTCCAGCAGTAGTGTGTGAGTTCTATCTTGAATTGACATTTACTCAATCAACCAACTGAACAAGAGGTATACATTTCACGACGAATTGTATCCCTTATAACGTAAACACAAAAATGATAGGAAAACATTCGTTCAAGTTCTATAACTAATACACAACAATAAAACAACAGACAAAAAAAGAATAGAGGGGAGCTGCAAAACATACCAGGCATCAGGAGTGTTGAAGTCGTGGAGGAACAAGTTGTTGCGGAGACACTTTATGAGATGCAGAAAGTCTGAAAGGAAGTGTATGTAGCGACTGCTGTCTTTAGGATGCCTCATTCTACATTGAATGTTATGAGATGTTGCTTCAATTCTCAGTACCTTCCATATCTTCCTGTTCTATGTTGTACCGTCGCAAGTGACAAAGTCCACGAAAAGACCTGCATCTTCTGCAAGCAATACAGCCTCCACCAGAATTTTCCTGAGGAGCTCTCTTTTAACGTTTTCGTGTGTTGCAAGCACTGCTAGGACTTGCGTCCAGTTGCCTGTGAAAGGTGCAAGCATAATCACCATGCCATGGTCGCATGGCTCACATCTATCTTTTAATGTAAAGTTGTCTAGATCAAACAAACCTTCAATAGTAGTGGTGGATGTGACTGACAAGTGTTTGGCTAGTTTCGATTCGTCAGTTAGCAGCCCTCTGTGTCGCTTAAAGACCTCCATCGACCTCATCTTTTTTTTAAAGCACTCAGAACCCTTGTGCAGAAACTGAACCCCGTCTTGTACGAGTTCAGATTTTTTCAACGTGTCTTCACTTGGTAGGACTAAGACCTTGTTGGTTCTCATGTATTTGTATAGCTTTGGACTTTTCATCTTCATGAGCAGACACTCTAATATATAATTTTCAGTGAATTTTAATCCCCTGGTACTTGCTCGCTTGGGAGCACAGAGAAAATCTAGTGCTGCTTTTCTTTGCTTTGGAGGCATGTCACCAGTGCTTTTTTTTAAAGTGCCTTCTTTTACAGCCTTTTTCTGCTTCACCATATCTCTTAGTTTTCATTTTAAGTCTGACACTTGTACAAGCAGTCAGCGATTTGGCTGTCTCCTGTTTTTTTTGTTTGGTGACAAATGGCTCACTTTGCAGAAGTGGCACCAGTAGCATCAGTGTTGCGCATCACCTTCGCATTTTTTTTTCTAATTAGGGACAGCCTTGCCTTGGCCTATGTTCGGCATTTTACACCTGCACAATTGAAAAACAAGGTCTGACTACATGTTTATGCACCACAGACAGACACACACACATGCGTGCACACACAGACGCCTGCCCACAAACCCTTGCATTAACGCACGCACACATATGCACACACGCTCTCTCATTCATCAAGCTTTCTCAATTTGAGAAGAGTAATAGTAAGAACATTAACACACAGTATTGTTAACATGAGATATATATTTCACACGAGTTCTTTTTCTTTCATTTTCGTGATATCAATTATATACTAGAAATATTAACTTGTGCGATCTTTTTTTATACCTCTGTAAGAGAAACATCCCTTCCCGTTAGCAATTAAAACATTCAAATGGAAATAAGATGTACATATAATGCAGTTTCGTTGCTTATATTTTGGCAGCTTGTTCAAAATCATACATTTTATCAAAACGTCCCTCTCCTATAGGCTTTAGTTTAAGCTCAGTCCGTATCGGTGAAGTATATTGACCTACTTACCTACGTCAGGTACCACACCTTCACAGCATCTGCTGTAAAACGCCTCTCCATGGCATCTGAAGTTCCGTCCAGAGGCAAATGTCTCTAGTGGGCCATCATTAGGTTCATTTTTTTTATGGCACCAGGGCATAAAGAAACTACGTCGGTTTTGTTCATGTGTGCCTCTGCCTGAGATAGACCCCGTTTTCTCGTCGTAAGGACTGCTGTTTAGATGTGTTCGGCAGAGAAGGCCGTCTCCTTCTTGTTTCAGAAATATAACTTTGTCATGGGATATTTCTGAAGGCGGTATTAGTGTGGAGGTGACATAGAAGACACCATCAACATACGGGAACTGAAGGGCTGTCCATCTGGAGGTTGATGGCATCTTCAGAGTAAGAAGGGCTCATCTTCCTTCGTTTGTGTTACCGCCTTGTGTCTCCAAATTGCAGTCCATCACGGAATGCGCTGCCAACTTCACTCACTTTTCATGCCTCTCTGTCAAGCTCGCAGCTCTGGTGGACGTTTTTTCTCTTCACACTTGGTCGTTTATGGCCCAGGGGCATCTCGTTTGGCGTGTTGAGGATTTGTCGTATCATACCTCTCCTGGTCACCCTCGTCGGGACGTTTTTGTCCGCTGAATATAGCAGACACTGCTACGACTGCAAGCTTTGACCGGTCACGCGGCAACCTGCCTTCTCTACCGCCTATAATGTGCACGAAGTCTCGAAGCACATGACGTGGCTCAAAATGTGCCTCGCAGACCGCTCTTGAACTTTTTATGTGCCTTCTTGGCAAGCGTAAGCTGTATTCCCATTTCTCTCTCTGGGTCAGACATATTGGAACGGCAAATAGTGAACACTTAGTGCCTTCAGTCAATCCTCTGTAGGGAACCCCGCAGCCGGGCACACAGTAGTTGCCCTGCCGCGTTGGTTTCATTTGCCAAAAGGTGTAACAGGACGTGAGACTCTCACTTGTAGAGAGGGGTCCACATTTGAAGGGAAACACGCGTGTCGTCTGCTCGGCTCCACCGCTGGCCCGCTGCAGCAACTATGAAGTTTCGAGCACGAGCACTGTGGACGGCGCTTTTTATCGTCTGCCACAAAATTATAAACACGTTCACCTGACTGTTTCCGCACACCTCGTAATCGCCTTAATTAATGTTACACGCCAATAGCTTTCGTTTTTAGTGTCAGGAGGAACACGGAAAGCTCAGACAGAACATCGCTGCTTTACCAGTTTTCTAACCTTCCCGATTTCCTGCCGGTCGAAGATCGTTTACTGTCAGTTTTTCTTTTTTTTTAAATCGAGCCAGTGGGCGGCGATCGCAGGCGAGAGAAAGCACACTGTCTCTCTTATTCATTAAAATCTCGGAAGCCATTCTTTTAAGTTTTTGTTAAATCTCGTGTGGCAGCGCTGCAAATAAATGCGCGCTGATGTGTAGCGACTGAAGCCAGAATTTAAAAAAAACCTAATGAATACACCTGTGCAAGTAAAATTAAGAAAAAAAGTCTATCGTCCACAGTTGCAAATCGAACCTGCATCCTTTGAGAAGGAAGCAAGCATTCTACCCCTCGAGTCGAGGTGTGCGCCATAGAGTTTCCCACAATACTTACTAGAGGGAACTCTGGCGCTAGTGTCTATGGCAGCTGCAACGCACGGCGCTTCACTGTTCAATGAGCATGGGAATGATGGGTGGCTAGAATAGGGAAGTGTGATGAGCGGCAAGCAGCGCCTACGGAGCGCACTGAAGCCTCTGAGGAGGAGCCGCGTGGGGACGCGCGCTGTCAATTATACGTTTGCACGTTTCCGACAGGTTGGTCGGGCGCGTTCGTCCTCGTTTTTTTTTAATCCATGGCACTCTCACACCAATGCTTCTGTATGCACTCTCATGGCACGAAAATAAAATCATTGCTTCGTCCCGGGTTGCACTGCAGGCTACAAGTCAGGTTGTTTGGTGTTAGTAAGAACAAAGATCTGCGCAGTGGCGGAGAGCGATCCCGCGCGCTGACAAGCCGCTTCAAGAAAACTTGGCTGTGTGCAAAATGCACTTCGACGAGAGGTATGTACATCTCCCGGCACTTTGAGCTCACTGTGAACGGCGAAATGCTCCACATAGAAAGGGGTAGGCCCGTAGACGTGCTTGTCATACGGGGGGGGGGGGGGGGGGAAGGTTTGTTGCAGTGTGCCCCCTCCCTATTGATTCAGTGTATGAGGCAGATTTTTCGCCCCCTCTCTTTAGATCAATTAAAGAGTGCCCCGCTGCCTAGTCAATGTATAGAGCAGACTTAGCGTCCCCCTCACAGGTGACTAGGGGGGGGGGGTGCTCACCCCCTTGGCCCCCCTTGTGCGGACGCCAATTGGTAGGCTTTTCGGTGAAGGTCTTCGTATTTGTAGACGCCCTTGAAATCCCTTTTTCAAAGTGGTTTTGCTACAACGAGCTTCACAGTGACAGCTTGAAAGAGCCTTTTTTCTGATTAAAAAACAAAACAAAGATGTCACACTGGGCTGCGCACAACATGGTTCGAGCCTCACCAATCAAGTGAACACGTTTTTTTCTGCTCACCCATTTGCGTCTTCGCACAAAGGCACTCCTCAAGGAGCGAGCATCTTCCTGTGCAAAAAAAATACCTGAAGCCCAGGCGCGTCATCTGCTATTAGTCCAAAGAAAAGAATGTTCTGTGGGGTGCGTGTCAAATATAAAACTTTTTTCTTGGGGATAAAAAAAAATGCGCGCGACCAATTATAAAGTATGCATTGTTGTAAACAGATAGTGAGTCACTACTCGGCCTTGTATGACCAGTGTGCAGAAAATAAAAGGTTTTCATTAAGATACCACTTGGGATTCTCGTCCCTGAAATGATGATTCGCCGTAGAAGGTGTTGCAAACAGTGGCTCACAACCTAGTCCATCGTTCCACTCCTCTACCATTTCACATCAATAAAATGTTTCAGTGCCGCAACGCACTCACTTTCGGCACCCTGTCGATATTTTAGTTCAGTCGCGCACTCGCGTAGGCATCCAGTAATTCCAGCAGCTTATTAGCATATTTTCTCGGTCGCAATTTGAAACCATGCACGAGCAACAAAATATCTTTTATATATTTCGCGTTGCCCACGCGCGCGGTTGATTCCCGTCTCATACATGCGCAGCGCATCGCCAGCTTGGGTGACGTGGATGAATGGATGGATATGGCTGTACCCTTTAGATCGGGCGGTGGCTAGCGCCACCAAGCCGTAATACCTAATGAACCAAAAATTATGTTTATTTTTTTTTCCTTAAAAAAAGAGTTTGAGGATTCGTACTTTGCAGTGAAGAGTTTAATTTTCACTCGTGCCTTGACTTTAGCCACCAATCAGATAACCTCCTTCTAGTTAAGTCTACCCGCTTAAAGTTTATTTTGCCCTCCCGGTCCCTAAACCCCAGTGCTTTGAAAAACTCTGCGCCATCATCCTGAACTATAGGGTGAAGCCCTTTACAGAACATTATCAAGTGTTCGGCAGTTTCTTCTTCCTCTCCACACGCACTGCATACTGTGTCTACCCCTTCGTATTTGACCCGATATGTCTTGGTTCGCAGTACTCCCGTCCTGGCCTCAAACAGTAGAGAACTACCCCGAGTATTATCATAGATCCTTTCCTTGGCAATTTCCTGCTTAAACGTTCGATAGATCTCTAGTGCGGACTTCTTAATTGTGCCCATTCTCCACATGTCAGTCTCCGTTTCCTTCACTTTCTTCTTAACCGATAGTTCTTTTTGGTTTGGCCACCTGCTGTTTTCTAAGTATTTACCAGTCAACTTCGTGGTTCGCTTCCTCCATTTTGTATCGACATTCTTCATGTAAAAGTAGCTGAAAACCTTCCTAGCCCAACGCTCCTCCTTCATTTCTCTCAATCGCTTCTCAAATTTTATCTTGCTGCTAGCTTCCCTGCCCTCAAATGATGTCCATCCCATACCACCTTGTACCCCCTGATTTGGTGTAATCCCGTGAGCTCCTAAAGCAAGTCTACCTATTCCAAGTTGCTTAATTTCTAATCTTGCTTGAACTTCTGATCTCGTGCACAAGATCGCGTTGCCGAACGTCAGCCCAGGAACCACGACCCCTGTCCATATTCCTCTCACAACATCATACCTATTGTAATTCCACAGTGCCCTATTTTTCATGACTGCTGCATTCCTGTTACCCTTAGTGTCACATATATTTCGTGTTCCCTCAGATACTAGGTCAAATTGCTTATCCATACGCCCAGATATTTGTATTTATCTGTTATCTCTAGCGTGACCTCCTGTATTCTAAGCTCACTACCTTCGTTGTCATTGAAAATCATGACTGCTGATTTTTCCTTACTGAATCTGAAATATAACCTATTTCCTTCATTACCGCTGATGTCCACCAATGTCTGCAAATCTTCCTTGTTGTCGGCCATTAGTACTATATCATCTGCGTACATCGATGCTGGTAGTGCCTGTTCAGTATGAGTTTTCCTTGTTTGACGAAAGAGAGATTGAAGCCCAGTCCACTTCCCTCTAATTTTGCCTCTAATCCTTGTAGGTACATCCTAAATAATAAGGGTGACAGGGGGCACCCCTGCCTAAGCCCCCGTTTTACCTCTGCAGGCTTGGATACCTGTTTTTCCCACTTTATAACTACCTTGTTACCTTTTATTAGTGACTTCATGTTCCAGATTAGTGACTTCATGTTCCAGATTAGTGACTACATGTTCCACGCCTAGTGTGTCCAGTATTCCCCACAATTTTTCTTGAACCACGCTATCGTACGCTCCCTTGATATCCAAAAATGCAAATGTGCAAACGTGTGCCAGCGCCATCTGGCAGTTTCCTCCCAAGGCGTTACGCGCTAGCCGGCGCGTTCATCATACTTCCCTATTCTAGCCACTGTAGGTAGTACACACATTTGTCTAATATTCGCACTTCTGGCCTGCCTTTGGCTCCGTGTGTGTTCGGCTTTGCCGTGTCCAGGGAAAAGGGGATCCTGGGGGTTGAGCCAAAGCTGGGTGATTGGACCTTTAAGGCGCCCCGGCAGAGGCAACACACCCCTTTGGTCCCGGCTTCACGTAGACGGCACCCCTGGGCTGACCCACCCAGGGGAAATCGGCAGTCGCCTTTTCCTATCTCTCTCTGCCTACATCTTCGCCTTTATCTCTCCCTATCTATCTGTCCTGTCATCTACTCTCTTCTGTTTACTTCCATTCTTCCTTGCGGCAAGGGTTAACCCTGTGCAAATAGCCTACCTTGGTCTAGGCGCATTGGGTTATGGCAGTGTTGTACGGCTGACGTCTGCAAGCTTTCAACACCTGCAAACTTGCAGCGTCCCCTTGTTGGGCTCCGTGGTGGGTGGCCGCCAACGCTGCTGAACAAAAATAAGACCGGCATGCATGGAGCATTCCCTCTTCTGTCTGATCGTACCGGCTTAAAGCGGGTACGCACTAATGATATTAACTTTTTTAACCAGCCAACAGAAACTTTTCCCTATTTTCACGTCAGTCACTGTGAGAAAACTGAAAGCAAGCCAGAACTGTCTCTCCTTTCCTGGTTTCTAGATGTCTTACCGAAACACTTGGCACAGGATACAAGGTAACCAAAATGGCTAGTGGAGACCTTCTTCTCGAAATCCGTGACAAAGAACAATTTAAAAAGCTAAACCGTCTTTCAGATTTCGGTGGCATACCAGTAACCATAACACCACATAGATCAATGAACACAACTCGCGGAGTGGTATCTGACATGGACTTACTTGACTTGACTGAGACTGCACTTTTGGAGGGGTGGAAGAGCCAAAATGTCACTAATGTACAGAGAATCATCATCAGAAGAGATAATAAGGAAACACCGAAACAACACTTAATACTCACATTTGCATCCAGTAAACTACCAGAATCTATTCAAACAGGGTACACAAAGACATCTATCAGGCCGTACATGCCAAACCCTCGTCGTTGCTTCCAATGCCAGAGGTATGGCCATGGCTCTAAAACCTGTCGTGGTCGCCAGACTTGTGCACAATGTGGAGTCCTAGGCCACGTGTCTGAGAACTGCAAACAACCGCCACACTGTGTAAACTGCGAAGGAAACCATGCCGCATTCACGCTCCTGCACATACTGGAAAAAAGAAAAAGAAATAATTACGTTGAAGGTGAAGGAGAACATTACATTTCAGGAAGCACGGCGAAGAGTCGCTCCATTCTATGGAGCTACATACGCTGATGCGGCGCGTCAGGGGGCACCGCCGCACCAGCCCTCGCCACTCCTTCGGCCCGCGCATACCGAGCCGGAGGTTGTGGCACCTGCCCCCCAAGGCGGTTGTAGCCCAGGCTACACCGCCTACTCCCAAACAGAGACCGGGGACTCCAGAGTCCTCGGGTCTCAAGGCCTCACCTCACCAGGCGAGGCCCAAAATCCGAACTAACAGCCCGCACGTGCGGGCATCCAGTGCCTCCGAGGAGGCAATGGACACGTCGGTACCCTTGGTGCCGAAAGAGCGGCGTGGCTCCTTGGAGCGCGCCAAGAAAACAAAAAAGCCGATAACAGGGCCTGGTGACGGCCCTGTTAAGTGAACTCAAACTCCCTGTCTAAACAGCCACTCACTTTTCGTACACACAGCACTATTCTACATTCACCATGAACACTCAAATTATACAATGGAACGTCAGGGGCCTTCTCAGAAACCGTGACGACATCCAAGAACTCTTACACGAACACTCACCAAAAGTGCTGTGTGTACAAGAAACACACCTCAATTCTAAACACACAAATTTTCTTCGTAAATACGTTATTTTTCGAAAGGACCATGACGATGCCATGACATCATCCGGAGGTGTTGCCATCATAGTGAATCAAGGAATTGCATGCACACACTTACAACTCCAAACATCCCTTGAGGCAGTGGCTGTTCGAGCGGTTCTTTTTGATAAACTAATCACAATCTGCACTATTTACATTCCTCCTAGCTATCAGCTGCAAAAACGTGATTTACACTCTTTAATTGATGAACTTCCGGAGCCTTATGTTCTCCTTGGAGACTTTAATGCGCATAGCAGGCTATGGGGTGACTCTCGGTATGACGCGCGAGGTCGACTGATTGAACAGTTCCTTCTCTCCTCGAGCGCGTCTCCTAAATCGAAAAGAACCAACCTATTATAATCTCGCCAATAACACCTACTCCTCCATAGACCTGAGCATAGTATCTCCTTCTCTTGTGCCTCTACTCCAGTGGAAAGTCGTCAGGAATCTGTACGGAAGTGACCACTTCCCTGTAGTTTTGAGCACAACGACAGTAACTGAGTGTCCACCATGTGTTCCCAAGTGGCTCATAAACAGAGCCGACTGGGAACAGTTTCATACCATCGCTCGTCTAGGTTGGAATGACATAAGTACTTTGAACATTGATGTTGCTGTCAACTACTTCACAGCATTTTTTATTGATGCTGCAACAAAATGCATCCCACAAACAAATGGACACCCTGGAAAACGGCGTGCGCCATGGTGGAACTCTGAATGTCGAAACGCGCGCAAACAGCAAAACAGAGCTTGGAGGCTGCTTCGGAACTCACCGACAGCCGAAAATCTTGACACCTTCAAGAAAATAAAGTTTCAAGGCAGGAGAACGCGTCGGCAGGCCAGAAGAGAAAGCTGGCAGAAGTTTTTGTCAGTGATCAATTCATACACACAGGAAGCTAAAGTCTGGAACATGGTCGGTAGGATAGCAGGAAAACAAGTACACGCACTTCCACTCGTAAACACTCAGGGTGACACCTTGGAAGATCAGGCAAACTTCCTCGGTGCAGACTTCGAACAGGTGTCCAGCTCATCCCACTATACTGACACTTTCCAAAAATACAGAACAAGAATAGAAAAGCAGAAACTCGAACACAAATGCACTAGATACGAGGCATATAATCAAGCGTTCAGTCTAGCTGAGCTGCGAATGTCTCTAAACTCCTGCAGTACTTCTGCCCCAGGTTCTGACCGTGTCGTTTATGAAATGTTAAAAAACCTACCGATCGAAACACGAAAAACCTTACTTTGTACAATGCTATTTGCTTTTCTGGCACTATCCCTAACTCCTGGAAAGAGGCTATTATAGTTCCCATTTTGAAAGAGGGCAAGGACCCTTCTTTACCTTCGAGTTATAGGCCTATTGCACTCACAAGCTGCTTGTGCGAAATCTTCGAGAAAATGATAAACTGCAGACTTGTACATTTCCTTGAAACAAACAATATGCTCGACCAATTTCAGTGCGGGTTTCGAGAAAGTAGATCCACCACAGACCACCTTGTTCGTATCGAGGCACAGATCAGGGACGCCTTCGTCCATAAACAATATTTTCTCTCTGTATTCCTCGATATCGAAAAGGCTTATGATACTACATGGCGTTTCGGAATTCTAAGAGACTTGTCCCACCTTGGCGTGCGCGGAAGAATGTTTCACATAATCGAAAGTTACCTGTCAAACCGGACATTTCGTGTCCTAGTGGGCACGGCTCTTTCCCAAACATTCGTCCAGGAAACAGGCGTGCCAAAAGGTGGTGTACTTAGCTGCACACTTTTTCTCATCAAGATGAATTCCTTGCACTTGTTCATCCCTCGCAATATGTTTTATTGTACATATGTCGACGACGTCCAGCTTGGCTTTAGATCTTGCAACCTGGTACTGTGTGAGCGACAGGTTCAGTTAGGTTTAAACAAGGTCTCCAAATGGGCAGAGGAAAACGGATTCCGACTGAACCCACAAAAGAGCACGTGTGTCTTGTTTTCCCGAAAGAGAGGCATGCACTCAGAACCTGACATTGAATTGAACGGTCAACGTCTGTCTGTCAATGCGGAGCATAAATTCTTAGGATTAATCTTGGACAACAAGTTGACCTTCGTACCGCACATCAAGTATCTAAAAACAAAATGTTTAAAAGCCATGAATGTTTTAAAAGTGATGTCACGTACTACGTGGGGTAGTGACAGGCAATGTCTCATGAATCTGTATCGAAGCCTCATTCGCACTCGCTTAGATTATGGGGCCATTGTTTATCACTCTGCAACACAAAGTGCTTTTAAGATGCTGGACCCCGTGCACCAATTGGGCATCCGCCTTTCTACGGGTGCTTTTCGCACCAGCCCCGTAGAAAGCCTTTATGTTGAGTCAAATGAGTGGTCGCTTCATCTGCAGAGAACTTACAGGTCCTTTGTTTATATCCTTAAGGTGAAAGCAGATAAGAAGCACCCCTCATACTCTACTAATAATGATTTGTCGAGCTCCATTCTGTTTCAAAACAGGCCTTCGATGAGGCAGCCCTTCTCAGTTCGCCTGAAAAGCCTAGCCGAGGAAACTGGAGTCTCACTAGAACACAGTTTAATGGCTCCTGTAGCATATCCGCCACCGTGGCAATGGCAGACTATAGACTGCGATATGTCCTTTCTGGAAGTTACAAAACATGCGCCTATTGCCCATATCCGAACATACTTCCTGGAACTCCAACACAAATACACAGGTCCTGAGTTCTTTACAGATGCTTCCAAGTCCAACTCCTCTGTGTCCTACGCTGCTGTCGGCCCATCCTTTTCAGATGCTGGCCCTCTACATCCAAGCACAAGTATCTTCACAGCAGAAGCTTACGCGATACTTGTGGCAGCTAAACACATCAAACAACTACAAATACAAAAAGCAGTAATTTATACAGACTCCCTCAGTGTGGTAACGGCTCTGCACAGTCCTAAAAAACAAAAAAAATCCGGTCCTTGTCTCACTTTACTCCATTTTGTGCACACTCTACACACACAAACATGTTGGGGTGTGCTGGGTGCCAGGGCACCGTGAGATCCAAGGCAACGTGAGGGCGGATCAGCTCGCTGCATCCGTCCACAAAAGCACTGCCCCTACACCCATATCAATCCCGGCCCTTGATCTTAAGCCGTCTCTCAAACGAAACCTCACAGTATACTGGCAGAGCAAGTGGGATACTCACACACAAAACAAACTACACGTTATTAAGCCACACCTTGGTCATTGGCTGCCCGTGTCGAAATCGCGTCATACAGAGGTAATACTAACGAGACTCAGGATAGGACACACATACACGACACACACACACCTTTTGTCCGGTGGCGATCCACCATTGTGTGACAGATGTGGTGAAGTATTGACAGTCCTTCACATTTTAATTGAGTGCAAACAATTGGACACTGTAAGAAAACAACACTTTCCATTACCCTACCGACAACATATACCTTTACACCCTGCAATGTTCGTCGGTAGGGAACCGCTTTTTAGTCACAAATCATTGTTAGCGTTTTTTAAAGAAATTCATAGTTTTCATATCATATACCCGGGCATCCCGTAGCATGACCTCTCCAGAAAGGTTTTTGCTGCGGTGGTTACACAAGAAAGCACTTGCCTCACGGCCCTTGGACGCAAGGGTATGAACGAGTGAGGCACTTGTGCTAATGCCATACATATCCACCATCGTCTTTTATTATCACCAACTTTTGTCATCTATTCACACCACACACACCTTTCACGACATGGTCATGATTTTATTACTTGTATGTTTTTACCCGCCTTACCGCAAGGAATTTTATGGCCCTTATACAGCCGCTTATCACAATCATTGTCCATGTTTTTAGTAAGATGAACTGGCGCTCTTTGGCCGTGAAATGGCCCTTGCGCCATAAAACATCACACATCATCATCATCCGTGTGTGTTCGTGTGGCTTGGAGCTGTTTTCTTACGAAACAAGTAGTAGCAAATGTTCAGCAGTAGCGCTTCACCATTTCATTTTTTTAGACTTACTTTCCAAATTGGCTTGCGAAGTTCAAAAGAATTCAATCTTTCTTTCAAAACAAAACCGAAACACAGGAATAAACGAAGCCGCAAGTACGATTCGCTGCCCGCAAGTACGAAGACTAGGCAAATGTGTACTACCCATGATTCCCATGGTCGCTGAACGATCGCAGTGGCAGAGTGCCCTCTAGTTAATTTTGAGAAACTCTATGATGTGCGCCGAGGAGATTTCGACCGGGGGCGGCGTGGGGGTCGTCGTCCTGAGTCGGCGGCGGCGCGCGCCGGTTATTTCATCGGCAGCGGCGTGTGGTCTATTTTTGTTGGCGGCGGCGCGGAAACTGAAACTAAAAATTCAAAAGGCTGTTCTGGCACAGGTTACTGAATTAGCTGGAATTCAGAGATGTTCATTCAAATAGCATAGAGGACACAACACAGATGTGTCAAAATCACAATGAATGCAAAGCGTTTTGTAAAAATAGTTTTGATTTCGCTTTCATAAAAATGTAACGCGTATTTATTTATTTATTTATTTGCAATACTGTCGACTCCAATGTTGGAGTCATTACAGAGGGCACATTGCAGGTACTATACATTCATGAAGAACAAACAATAACATTCCAACTGACATACATAAGCCTCACCCAGTACCTTCTGGCCTGCTACAGTGTGCCGTGCAAAAAAGAAAAAGAAAAGAGGAAAATAGCGAAGGTATGTGAAGCATTGAAGCACTACTGTAGATTACGCATGGTTTCTAACACTGCGGTGAATGTGGATAGTGTGTCGGCATTAGTAGCATTTGCATTCAGTTTATTCAATTCGCGTATTGTTAGTGGGAAAAACGATTTTCCAAAGACGTCACTGTTAGAGGAATATTCTTGCAAACTGTATTTGTGCTTATGACGACTAGGGCGTGACTGTGAAAATGTGACGTACTTAGACACATCTACCTTGTAGTGGCCATGTAACAACTGGTACAAGAACCTCAGGCGTGCCTCTTTTGCCCTAGTAGCTAGTTTTTCAATGCCAGAAGAAGCCAGAAGGTTAGTGGGAGAATCTGTACGTTTGAACTTGTTGTGTACAAACCGTATGGCTTTGCGTTGTACTGCTTCTAATTTACTAATACCACTTAGCGTATAAGGAAACCAAACTACGTTGGCATATTCTAATACTGGTCTTACGAACATGGTATAAGCCAAGAGTTTTGCAGGCGCTGGTGCAACTCTAAGTCGTCTTTTTAGGTAGAAAAGTTTACGCAGTGCGGCCGCAGTGACGTTAGCTATGTGTGTATCCCATCTCAGGTCAGACGTTAATGTAATGCCTAAGTACTTATGCTGCACAACATTAGTCAGTGGTGAACCATGAATGGTGTAGATGAATTGCGATGAATTCTGCTTACGTGCTGCCGTCATAGCTGCGGATTTTTTCACATTGATGGACATTTGCCACTTAGCGCACCAATCTGCTAGCTTGGTCAGACATTCATTGAGATTAATGTGGTCTGTGTAGCTGGTTAGCTCCTTATAAATAATGCAGTCATCTGCAAACAGTTTGATATTATAGTTAATGTTTCACGTGAGGTCATTTATGAAAATTAAAAATAAGTGGTCCTAAGACGGAACCTTGAAGGACCCTAGAAGTTATGGGGACTATGTTTGATATATGACCTTCATACTGCACGAACTGTGAGCGATTTGTTAGGAAATTTTGCACTTTTTAGTTTAATTAGTAACTTTCTGTGACATACGCAATCGAAAGCCTTAGAGAAATCAAGTAAAATTATGTCTGTTTGGCCACGATTATTTATGGTAGAAGCTAGATCATAACTACCTCCGTTAGCTGCGTAACAGTGGACAGGCCACTACGAAATTCGTGTTGAATAGGAGTGAGTGAGTGAAACAACTTTATTCGGTCCACAATAGACGCGAGTAAACTCGGCGTCACCTGGCTAGGCCCACTCGGGGACCATCAGGTTAAACCTGACGGCCCTCGCGCGGGCCCTCTGGACGGCCAGGATTTGAGAGGTCTGGTCCTGGGCCTTAAGGGGGGGCGCGGCAAGTAAAGTGCCGATTTTGGTCAAAATATGCGATTTTCTGATTTATTTTTTTTCGTAATCTTCAGACCTTCAACTTCCTTGTTCTAAAATATTACAGCGAAACGTGCGCTACAAATCCCGCAAATAGTGTTTTTGCCGAGGCTAGTCGCCGAAAAGTGCGAAAAAAAAGCCCCTGAAACGGTGTTGTTCACGCCGCACAAACGCGCCAAGTTGTTGACCGTGGGCCGCCATTTTGGTAGCTTTGGAAAGAGGAGAGAGCCGGCTTCCCGATGGTCGCGGTCTCGTATTTCGCCGAGTGAAAATAAAAGCGCGAGGAGCAAGTAAAAAAACGAAAACGAAGAACGGCAATTGGCTGCGCGGGTCACGTGGTAGCAGGCGCGACCTCTTACTGGTCAAAGCTGCGCCGCGCACCTTGGCAACCTTGGAAGCGCGAGCGCATCTGCGGCCGCCGTGTCGAGAATCATCCGGCGTGCGCTTCGTTTTTTGCCAGTTTGCTGTTTTTGTGATAGTTCGCGTGCTTTTTTTACCAAGCTTTGTTTACATCGGTGGTCTCTTCTGAGTGCTTGCTCATACTGCGGTGCTATGTTGTCGCAAAAAAAGTTCCGGAGCGTCCACAAGTACGGCAAGCGTCGGAAAGCTTGGAACAAAGGGCAGACGACTGCGGCTGCCGTCCCAGTCGCAGTTCCGGACGGAGCATGCTCTTCAAGCGTCACGGAGCCTCTACTCAGACCCTTCGCTGATTGTTGTGAGGCCGAGAGTGTGGAAGGTGCCACATCGTCGTATGTCAGACCGCCGGATGCCGTCGACCGTGATGGACGCTCTCGCGAACCCGATTGCGGTGGCACCGCGTCGGCAGCCGTTGCAACTCCGGGCGTGCGCGCGTCGAACATTCTATCGCGAGTTTCGGCCCAGATTCCGAGCAGTGAAGAAATCGCGCAGCGGGCGCAGACAAGGCGGGATGTTTTGGATGCCGTAGCATCGAAGTCCGCTTCAAAGCGGAAGCTCGAGCTTCTGAACGAAGGCTGCGACGAAAATGACGGCGGTAAGGACTCCACATTCTTCATTGTAAATAAGAAGATGCTGAACGGTCTGCTTTCGTCAGTAAAGTGCAACAAGTGCGACGAAGGGTCGATACGCCTCGAGACTACGCACTGCCTTGGACTCGCGGCGAGGATGGAACTTTTTTGTGACAATTGTGGCATAGTGAACAGTGCGTGGTCGTCCCCGAGGTGCTCCGGGCAACAAAAAACGAACCCCTTTGAGGTAAACGTGCGTGCTTTGAGGGCTGTGCAGTCAGTTGGCAGAAAACAATCTGCCATAAATGACATTTTTTCTGCGATGGACATTTCGCATCGAGCACTGCACCACAAGTCCTACCAGAGACTGCAAAGGAAGTACAGCCACCCTGCCACCACATCAGCTGCCACCCGCATTGAAGCAGAAAGTGCACAGAAGGTGCATGACATTTACAAGGACCTAGGAGGAGTGCCAGGCAACATTGACGTCATTTACGACGGCACGTGGATGACGAGGGGGCACAGAAGTCATATTGGCGTGGGCTGTGTAATCGAGCTGTACACAGGCTTGGTCTTGGACCACTGTGTCCTGTCCAACTACTGCCAAGGCTGTGCTGTTGGCCCCAAGCCTGGTGACGACAACTATGAGGAGTGGCTTGAGAAACAGAAGCCACAGTGCCAAAAGAACACCGATGCTAATGCAGGCCAAATGGAAGTAGAAGCAGCGAGGATCATGTTTGAAAGATCGTTTACCAAGTACAAGCTTCGATATATCAATGTGCTCTGCGACGGTGACAGCCGTACGTACCTTGCCCTCACGCAAGACAAGGTGTATGGCTACATGTTGATTAAGAAACAGGAGTGTGTGAACCATGTGAAAAAAAGAATGGGCACTTCCTTGCGCAACCTTCTTGATGAGCACAAATCCAAAGGCCGAGGACTGAGCATGGGTGGCAAAGGCCGGCTGACGCAGGGCCTTATAAAGAAGTTGACGAATTATTATGGCTGGGCCATTAAGTGCCACCCCAACGATGTTCCTGGCATGGAGAGGGCCATCATGGCCACTTATTACCATGTAACATCCACAGACCAGGATCCACACCACGACCTGTGCCCAAGTGGGACTGACTCCTGGTGCCCGCACAATCAGGCATTGGCCAAGGGAGAGCCGCTGCCGCCTCACAAACATAAACTGCCCCCTCACGTGCGAGTGGCACTGCTGCCAATCTACAAGCGCCTCTCGAACAAAGAGCTCCTTGAAAGGTGTGCGCAGGGAAAAACCCAGAACGCTGTGGAGAGTATGAACAGCCTCATTTGGTCACTCCAGTCCAAGAGCCAGTTCGCCTCCCTTCGAAGTGTGGAAAGTGCAGTTGCAGATGCAGTCTGCCTTTTCAATGGTGGCTGCAAGAGTGCGCTGCAAGAGATCACTGCTCAACTGGGCTTCAATCCAGGAGACTGCTCTTTGCGGCGAGCAGCCGAAAAGGATGCCAAAAGGGTAAAGAGGGCTCAAAAGGCGCATTGTTCCACGACAAAGAAGCGCAAAACTGGGTTGCGCTC
>NW_023608439.1:0-31274 GCF_013339725.1 Rhipicephalus microplus | reverse complement strand
TCCTTGTTTGACTAAAGAGAGGTTGAAGCCCAGCACACCTTCTATTTTGCCTCTAATCCTTGTAGGTACATCATGAATAATAAGGGTGACAGGGGGCATCCCTGCCTAAGCCCCCCCCCCCCCGTTTTACCTCTGCAGGCTTGGATACCTGTTTTCTCACTTTGTAACTACTTTGTTCCTTTATAGATAGCCTTTAAAAGATTAGTGACTACATGTTTCACGCCTAGTGTGTCCAGTATTCCCCACAATTTCCTCTTAAACCACGCTATCGTACGCTCCTTTGATATCCAAGAATGCTAGCCACAGGGGGCCTGTGTTCTTTTTCTGCTATTTCGATGCACTGCGTCAGTGAGAACAGAATGTCTTCCAACCTCCTGTGTTTCCGAAACCCATTCTGCAGTTCCCCCAGCACCCTCTCATCTTCTATCCATGCCTGCAGTCTTTCCTTTATAATCTGCATCGCTAGCCTGTAGGCCACTGATGTCACTGTTATAGGACGGTAGTGTTTATGTCAGCTTTGTCCCCCTTTCATTTATAGATCATGCTCATCCTGCTACGTTTCAATTCATCGGGAACTTCACCATCGATTATTATTTTGCTCACTTCCTCTCTCAAAGCCTGCTTAGACTTTAGACCTAATGTCTTTATCAGCCTAATTGGAATGCCATCTGGGCCTGTGATGTACTACTAGGAACCCTTTTCTCAGCCCTTTCCCACTCTCGTTGTGAAAATGGAGCCATTGCACCACCTTGATTCGTCCTTGTTTATTGTGGTGCATAAAGTACTTCTTTGTTGAAATTTTTGTCACCCTTGTTCTTATATATTCGATAGCTTCGTCCCCTTCTAGCCTGGCACCTTGGGCTGTAGTTATAAAACTCTGCTCTAGGCTCGTCTCGTTCCTTAGGGAGTTTAGATGGTTCCAAAGTGTTGCAGCTGCCTTTCTATATTTTTTATGTACTTCTGCCAGCCACTGAGCTGCCTTTCTTCTAATGTTTTTATTGATCAGAAGGGATGCAGCCCCTTCTACAGCTTAGAAAGAATTCCCATTTTCTTTCAACATCATCTGTCGGTACACCCCGCTGCTTAGCATGTCTGTGTTCCCTAGAGGCTTCCTGACGTTTTGCTAAGGCTCTCTTAACTTCCTCATCCCACCAACTTTTGGGTTTGTGTCTTCTTTTCCGGGGTGACTTGTTACGCGTCTTAGCAAGCCCTAGCTCAAAGAGTCTAATTAGATTGTGTATGTCCACACTTTCTTATTATCCTCCGTGATTACTTTCTCAATTTGTTTAGTGGCTATTTCAATTTGCCTTTCTGAATAAAAATTTTCCTGTAGTTGCTTATCTTGTCTCCTTCCCACTTTCACTGCTCTTCCAAAACTTAGCTTGATACGTTTGTGACCACTACCCAGACTTCTGGAGCCACCTTCATCTATGTGCATTCCCCTGAGCTTATCATACATCCTATGTGACATCAGTGCATAATCTATCGTCGACTGCAGCCTTCCTACCTCCCATGTTATTTGCCCTTCACACTTCTCGGTACTGTTGCAAATGATCACATCAAGCCTTTCACACATATCCATGATCATTTTGCCTTTCGGGTCGGTATACCCATCTATATCTTCTATGTGCGCATTCATGTCTCCTAGTATAATTATCTCGCACTCTCTTCCTAACTCCTGAATGTCCTTTGATATACACTCTACCATTGCCTGATTTTCCTCTCTGGCCTTTGCTCCCGTCCACAAGTACACGAAACCAAGGAGTGTCATTTGACCTGCCACTTTCCCTTTTAGCCATAAATGTTCCTTGCACTCCTGCTTGACCCTTTGCCAGTCTGCACTTTTATGAATGAATGCCCCAATACCACCCCCCTTTCTGCTGCCTTCTGTTCTATTACAATATTCCCACGCGTAGTCCGGATTGTTCGGAGGTTGTTCCATGTCCCTGAGATGTGTTTCTACAAAACCGTATATCATCGGCCTCTCTTTCCTTAGCTGTTTTTCTATCTCTTCCCACTTCAGCCTGTTCCTACCACCCTGCATGTTAATATACCCTATGTCTAAATGGGCTCGGTGCTCGTGGCTACGTCTATTTATGCCCCCTGACTCTACCTATCTAAGACATTGGTGCCACTTTGGAATCGTATCTGTCCATAACACCTGTGAAGAGTCTCCCTGGTTGTTTTCCTCGTTACTAGCTATCCTTCACCCCTAAGGGCTCGCTTGCCCCCCAAAAAGCTACTGCGAGTCCTGCAAGTCGCCAACCCACCTCATGACCTAGCCGCCCATCGAAGTGAATTCTGTCTCGTTGAAAACAACCCCCACATATGCACCTCTCTGTTATTTCCACCACCTCAAACCCTTTCTCTCGACTCATCCGCCATATCTCTTGGTTTGCGTTGACAACCGCTCTTTGCAGGTTGCTATCACGCACCGGTACCTCCGGTATCGTGCATATCACTACCTGTACCTTAGAAGTGGCACGCATGTCATCGACGCCTTTCACCAGTGTGGCTGCTAGTCCTGCTGTATCTTCATTTAAGAAATCATTTAAACCACCTGAAATTATCACGAGGTTTCGTCTATCAGCTGTAGTTTTGAGTTTTGCGCTCGCTTGCCTCATGACTGCTTACAGCTTGCGTCCTGGGAACGCCCCTACTGCAACCCTCTTGTCACCTCTTACCCTCTCTTTGATGGCTTCTGTGCATCGATTTAATTCGAGTCCCCGGCGATTATCACATGCTGTGACTTTTCAGCTGGAGCGTCCTGCACCTGGGGGCTACTTGCACCTGTGACGCCGGCTGCTTTGTCCTTCCCAGCCCCCACCACTACCTCGCTGAAGCTGGGCCTTGCGACAGTTGAAGTGGCTAAACCTGTTTTTTTCGAAACTTGCTTGCTCTTCCTTCTCCACCGTTCTGGTGGCCGGTTTCTACTGTTCTCTCTGTAGGCCGCTTCTTTGTTCAGCTTCGCTAGTGCTTCCTCGGTGGGCTTCAGTCTTTCTCCCATTGCCCTCGGTTTTCCTCTTGCTCTGTCGCCAACGCAGTCTCGAGCTCATCGATTCTCACCAGCAGTTCACTTTGGGCAACCATCATTTTCTCCATTTTTTCCTCGACCTCACATTGCGTACACTTCGCGTCAGCCTCTTCTCCATCCGCTTCTACGCTTCGGTTCACTTTCAAACCCACTCCACATCCTGAACACTTTACAGTCTTTTTAGCCATGTCTTTCTGACACCAATTGTCCCTATACTCGATAATTACTAAACTCGAGCCGTGCACTACGAAAAAAGAAGAAAGTCTAAGCTCTACTACAAAAATTTGCGTGTTAAATGTACGCGCACCTCCCCCACGGGGTAACAAAGAAAAAAACAAAAAAATTTCAAACACACACACCCGCACTAACTAATAAATACCTGGTGACTGGCCCCCGAAAAAGCTCGTACCATAAAATAAGTGCTACGAAGATTTCAACCGCTGCCTTATAATTATAAAGACAAGCTCAAAACATGCAAAAACACTTATCTGCGCAGTCGATTCGGAGCGCTCGAAAACACGTCCATTCACCGTGACAGCCCGAACAGAACTCAATATCCCCCTCAATACCAATTACGCCACCAAATGGGAATGCCACCACTTATGCGAACTAACTACGGGCGCCAGGACCTTGAGTATCAAGTACCCCGGCTATTGAACATTGTTGAACATATATAGACTTTCATGCACCCCGCTTTAAAAAATTTATAAAGAACTTTCTGTACATTCACGACAACTTATCAATAAAACATATCTGTCTAATTTTCTACGTGTACCGCATATACAGTTTGTGCTACAATTTGAAAATTCTCAATTTAATGCATATAGGTATATATTCTTGGAGTGTCTGTATGATATGTTGTTTTCATGAAGAGCTTTTATGCATAATGTCTACCTGTAATGCTTTATTTGCAGTGACAATTATGTACATGCATGTTTGATTTTTCTGGTTGCTCTATTGTTTGTATACTCGCATCGCATACAAACATGTACACGCATGCCGTATGCGCATGGGAGTGGGAGCCTCTGTCAGGCAATACGGCCTTTAGCTCTTACTCCTCTTTCTGTATCAGAAAGAAATAAAATAAACTTCAACTTCAGACTTCAACATAAATGCAGACTTAACGTGAAATCATGACATGCAAGTCGTGTAAGTCGCACACCACGCTCATGGTGCGCGCGCGATTGTTTCGCAAGCTTCACATATAAAAAAAATTTGTATTACGGGACGTGAATGAATGATGAATGCATACGACTGGTGCAAGCATGATAATCATAATGTGCGTGTCATGTAAGAACATGACTACATGCCATGCTCATGATACGGTCACGGCCGTTTCGTTAGCTTCACATGTATCAAGTTTGGTATTACGGTACTCGAATGGACGATGAAGGCAATTGACACATGCAAACATGATAACATGCATGTCATGTAAAGCATCACTACATGCTACGCGCATAGTGGGCTCGCAGCCGTTTCGCTAGCTTCATATATACGAGATTTCGTATTCATGTGGGCATTTTTTACGCATAACTGTGCATCATTTTCGATATTCGTGCTCCGATTGTGCTTATCGAACCTGCAACATGACTTGAGTCAGAGCATGGCAGTGACATAAGTGCCTCTAAATGGGATGCTAGCGCTTTTGTTCCGTTGAAGAAGTAAATCCGGGTTCCTGACAGTGCAAGTATAGCAACAACGATGTTTGCATGTTTGGAAACTATATTCTCGACAGACATGCGGTTCCATGCAGCTGCGATGGCGGTACTCCTTACCAGGCTACTATACTGCTGCGTCCTATCCTACTAGTGTAGTGGTTGTGGTGCTCGACTGCTTACCTGAAGGTCGCGGGTTCGAAGTCGGGCTGTGATGGGTGTACTTTAAATAAACGTGAGAGTGTTTGAGGCATGTGTACCTATAGATACGTGCTCTTCAAAGAACCCCATGTAGTCGGAATTTGCGGAGCCATTCACTACGACGTCTCTCGTAATCTTATCGTTGTTATCGATTGTTAAATTCTAGATGGTATGACTATAGTGCAGTAAAAACTGTCAGACATGCAGGCTCAATGTACGTACTACCTCCGTCTGCTACTGTGTTCATACGTAAATTCTAGTCCACGCAGTTTTCTCTAGCCCGCACAATGCTTGACGAAGCATCGTAAGTGAACTGTAGCGGGGCTAAGATATAATCTTTGGCATCACTGCAAATAATCAGGTGGTCAGCACTTACCCCATGCCATGGTTCGGAATATATTTTTGGTCTCATATTCATTTCAGTGCAGCTTTTGAGTCCTCCGGGCCAAAGTGAACACCCGTTCGATCTGTTCTTATGCTAACAAACTGGTTCACCTTCCTACTAGCGTCATTATGAATCGCAGAGTTCACCACCTTCGGTTCACTGTCGTCGCGAATACTTTCCGCACACGCTCACTTTAGAACATTTGTGAATGATGCGTTGCTTGCAGTTTCAGCTGTAATTCGATGGCTCAGCTTGGTAATTAACTCTGTACAACTTCAGTGAAGCGGTGGCAGTATCAATAACCTATGCGAACATTTCTTTGCTGGTAGCGCTTCTTAGACCAGTCGCGCGGTGTTTTACGTAATCTTCCTGCAGTACCGGAGTGTGCGCAGCACGTTGCAGCTCATTATTCTTTGTTCGCTGTCCCCAGGAAGATTACCACGTTATTACCTCATTAGAAGAGATTAAGTGTCGTCGCCACCTCTTTATGAGTATGTGCTAGCTAATCATGTTTTAGTTCATAACTGCTTCTATGGGAGGCGGCTAGGCCCACGTATACGACCAGTTCATTACGAAAAAAAGCTCCAGAATGCACGTACAATGTATGTCAGTTTGTTTTATGGGCTCTAACTTTGGAATTCTTTAATGTTTATCACCCAACTTTGGTATAATTGCAGGAAAGGCAGAATCTGTGAGGTTTTTCCACAGGCTGGTTATTCGCTCCAGTCGAACGCTCATGCCACAACTGTGATTGTAAAAAAAGATTTTCCCGGGAATGTGTTAATGGCACGTTTTTCAGATGGGCGTGGAGGCGGGACGGATATATTGTGCGATCTTATGGTTAAGACTTCCCGGTTCCGTCGCGAATTCACATTTAATATCTCATCCACATTCTTGACATCAAAGTGATTTACTCCGAAAACGGAAGAAAAGGTACTAAAGTTTTTTGCCGGTGCCAGGGCTGGCATTGGGTTTGATAACCATTGTTGGAGTTTTTTTGTGATTGTTTCTCATCTGTTAGCGTATATATTACAATCTCCTGTCCGTGACAGAAATAGCTGATTAAAGGTGGGGTGGACTTCAGCATAAATATCTTATTTTTTTGTTAGAAGGACTAGCACCAATCTGTCGTACATTCAACAGTGTAGATTTCACGGTGCAAAAATTTTATTGAAAGGCATCCTTTGGCACGTGATTTTTGTCATCCTTTTTACTATTAGAACAATTTTCTTATTATTGCGCTTAAAATGTCCACCTATATTGCCTAAAGGTTTGTTTTAAATAACTACCTATGTACCAAGGAGTGGTAGTGCGCTGCATGATCAAGAACCCTGAACTGATTGAGGTGAAGCGTATTTTATGAGAATAATAATTGGCAACTGTAAAGAACAGATGTTTCTCAAGAAAGTCTTTAGGAAACCCTGATGCATTTGAACTAAAACTTAAAAGAAATGCTCTTGGTAATAGCAAACCGTCAGTGCAACTAAATATATTCGGTTCAAAATAAGAATGTTCCTTAACGCAAGTTTTTGTCTCTCACTTAATAAAATTTAAAACACTGAAAGCTGATGTAATGTTTCGTAGTATTTCAAGAAAACACTTGAAATTGTGTTTTGGTTTCCTGTTTCATTTTCACGTTTAGAAAAACCTACTTTTGAGGTATAACCTTAAATGAAGGAGATTTTCCTAATGAGTTTTACCATTTCACTGTTTATTTTAAACGTACAAACTTCCTCGAATTGTTGATTGGGGAATGCTCTGGAAAATGAATACATTGATCATCGCTAGCTCACACTCTAGCAGTTCAATAGAAAAGCGAACTCTGGAATTTGTAGAAAGTGCCACATTTCATAGAACAGTTCAAGATATTGATAAATAAAATAAACGAGAGATTTCACTTGATGGGCCAAAGTTACTGATGTGTATATTTGGCCAATGGAAACACAATGGAGTTAACAACGGGCAAGAATTTCGCGGCACGTTTGATGCTGTTCGATTTGTCGCGTGTTTTTGTACGTTATTAGATTGTCTATATGAACTTGCATTATTATATTACGCCCCCTTCTCTATCTTTAAAAGGGAAAACTCTGGGACCACGAATTGCTACAAACTACAATTTCTAGGATATTTGGTCTTGAACCCAACAAAAACTACCATTCTTCATAAATTCGACAATTTCTTCCCGCTGAATAAGCTGCCGTAGAAGCTCGTTGTCTTCATAATCGTTACGTTTTAAATAAGCGTGACCATATTTCCGTTGAATATCAGTGATAAACTTTGTAGCTCTCTCAATCGCACTTCAAAAACCATTCGGCTATAACGCTCGCGTTTATGAGCCCGAGTTCATGTGAACATCGATGTGGATTACTCCATGAGAATATAAAAAAGAAATTCACCGACAATTACGGTACTGCCTAATGCAAATTACGATCTCAGTTATTTAGATAGTAAGGTTTTGCGATAACTTGAAACAAACCATTTGAGAAAGCCATGAATATCTGTTCAGTTGCGTGTCACACCGCGAGCAGCGTGATTGGCACTGGCGATTCCTTTGGCTCACAACACACAAACTGCCACACGCGGAGCGTAGGACGGCTGCCCTGCTTACTGTAAATGCATAGGAGGCACTGCGTGGATGCGTTCTACAAGAGCCTTCGCAGAGTTCATGCAGCGCTTTATTTGCATATATAGTGTCGGTAGATGCCCCCGCAACTTACCTGAGGGAGGACGCCGGCCGACGGTGGACGCTGGCAGGGTAACGTCATCGACTGGCAAAAAAAAAATATACTATTCTCTAAAATAAAGTTTTTTCATTCCATTCCAAGTCCCACTAAAGAGAATTATGTGAATGAGCGAAGCAGCGCTAGTGTTTACTTATGTTTTGATATCTTGTTTGCAATTGTGTATGTGTATGTTTCATGTTTCCGTGTATGTTTCACTTCTGCGTGGAGTGGCGTATACGTTTTGTACCGCTTATATTACCGCCCTCTCCTATTTGTGTACCATCTACTATATGCGCTTCGAAGCGACACTCAATGCTGCTAGGAGTCTGCAATGGAGCGTGCGCGCGAACTTCATTATATACGAGCGTGCAGCTGTGGCGGAGAAAAAAACGGGAGAGGAGAAACGAAGCGGATGCAGCCTTCTGCCTATTCCCCCACCCTACCACCTCGCGCTCACGCAAAAAGAGGGCATGGTTGGCGCATACGCAATGGGGGAGCGGACGGACGCCGAGACATGAACACGACCCCGAGAATGAGCAGTTTTCACATCTCAAAGAGATGGCTTTCGTCATCGAGTTCTAATCGTAAGTGAACGCGTAAGAAAGCCAGTGACGCTTTCGCGAGCGTAATAATTGTAGTGTCTTTGCGGTGAAACCATGCATTTTATTCAGTAAAACTAACTCAAGTTTTCATTAAAACTTTGACACGCACGTTTAGCGCGAACAGAGGAGGACTTGCCAGATTGTGCTGTAATTCACACGTCTATACACCCATACCTAGGTCTACGGATCCTCTCTTCCCCAGCGATGTGGTAATACCTTTATCGCACGCATGGCATACTGCTAAACCGCCTTTTATGCGCGTGTGCTGTAATCTCGCGTCACAGATGCGGCAAAATTTTGTTACTCCGTAAGTGCTTCCAACATGCTGAAACATTCGTTCTCCCTGGTTGCCGTAGCTGAGATCTGCTGAAATTATATTTAAAAGGCTCACTTGGCGCCCCACGAAAAATCTCCGCATCATCACTGTTACCGTTACCACTATTTCACTTGATCTGGCTTGGTACCTTACTTTTTGCTGTGCTATGCGATGGTGTTCTATGTATAATTAGTAGGAACTGCATTACCAGTGAACCTTTAGTTCAGGTTATGTGTACGCCACATGTGCACTCTACAATTAGCCTTACTATTTCGTACCTCGTAATACTGCACTTTCATGTGTGGAAGTCATATAGCATTTACGACTGGTCCTGCGAGGCAAAGTTCTAGTTCAGCAACAATTAATACACATTGTTATATCACAACAGAGATGTGATAATTTTTTAAACCCAGTGTGAGAAGAAAAAAAAAACGTGGCCCGCAATAACAAAACCTTATTACACCGAAAATACTTTCAAAAAATTTATAGAGTCTCATTGGCGGTCTCTTCGTTGATAAAGGCTATTCTAAAGGGACAAATAACACGTAATGAATGAAATTCCAAGTGTATTTCGCCGCACATGCTTACCTGTCGTCGACAACGCTGTAGCTTCCTTCATACGTGGTAGCGTGAAGTTAACAGCCTAAAACGGTAATTGGCGGTGTACAGCCAGCTATTCACGGATGCCTAATTGTGCTCAATCTTACATATCTACTTCGCATTACCGATAAGATTTACACATGCTATGCATGCACTTTACCAGCCACAGCAAGCGACTGCTACGCTAAAAGACAACGGGAGAACGGACAGTCGCCATCGGCTACCCCAACGAAACTTATTGTTTTGGAAAAATACGGAAAGGCTGCTGATGCAGCTGTATTACGCGAGTTCAAAACGAGAGATATTCTGGAACTGGCATAAATTTACTTCCTACATTTTAATAATAGCAAAAACGCTAGCGATGATGCGTGCTCTCAGCATCCTCTGCACGCGCATTCCTTGCTCCAAACTCATATTCGATTCGCGAGTTCAGAATTTACACAGCAAGCTTTCGGAAGAGTGCTGAATGCGCTGTATAAAATCTTCTTGCTGGATCAGCACTTTTACGACACACAAAGTTAAAGCACCTTGCAGACTTCAAAGTTCCACTTCTCAAGCCAGGTGCACGCCGAATTTTACATAAACTTCGTAGGATGCAAAGTGAGCCCAAGGGTACATACGCCACTTCCTTACTGAGCTACACAAATCTGCATATCTATCAAGGAAGAACTCAAGACAGCGCAGAAAGGAAGTCTCTCGCAAGTGTAGTAACGGTACGCAAGCCATATATTTTCACTGGCTCCTCAAAATACCCTTCGTACGTGCGTTATGCAGAAGTCTTCAGTACAGAAACGGTCGAAAGAAATTGAACTTGTCCCAGATATAACATCACATGTATTGCGTGCTTTGGTTTCTGTTTTTTTTACGTAATGTGCTTCCATAAAGTCATGCGCTATGGTATATTTACTCTTATACC
This sequence comes from Rhipicephalus microplus, assembly GCF_013339725.1. Classification (NCBI taxonomy): domain Eukaryota; kingdom Metazoa; phylum Arthropoda; class Arachnida; order Ixodida; family Ixodidae; genus Rhipicephalus; species Rhipicephalus microplus. The sequence continues at coordinate 20,842 of NW_023608439.1, read as the reverse complement.
AGGAGAGAAACAGCATAGAATCCAGGCTTCCACCTACATGCACTGTGGGGCACAGGCAAATACATTTACTGTTTTCTTGTTAAAATTGCATGCTCCCTAACACTGGCATTCATTCATGACCTGGTTTGGTTAACGTAAGCCACACTGCAAATCAGCGAGATTTACTAAACCACTCTAACACATCCGGTGACACAAGGAGCACTGGAGATATGACTTCGGTAGTTATTCATTGTACATGCCTATAATAAAATTTGTGCTCCAACTACAATGTGAGAAGATCAATTAGCACTTCTGCATTCACCTGTATACGCGAAGGAAGAAAGCAACATGAGATACGGAAAGACAGATATTTGGGCTAGTCTAGAAGTACTAGTATTCGAACCTACACTGGGGACAGTGTAGAGGAAGTTCACAGTTGGAGAGAGAGAGATAAAGAGAGAGGGAACATAGAAACTGCATATAGAAGCCACACGACCCACGCCTAAAGGAGCTTCGTCCCTAAAGCTACAGAGTCGTAACAAGCCTACGAGTTGAAGAATTCGACATATTATAGACAAATGTGCAATACATATGTGAAATGTGCATTGATAGAGCGTGTTTTATTACCTCTTTTTGCATATCACTTAGTGCGCTAGAAAGATGTAGCCATAAAAGCCTTGCGTGATTGCCGCAATAAAAAATTATCAACACAGTACAGGATTGATGGGACATTCCTATTCATAACACATGTACCTGGGAAACATTGCCCTAGTGTTCCTATATAGAGTGCACAGAAATGGTTACGAAGAGAATAGGCTTCATGAAAAAAAAAACAGAAAACACTACGAGCATATAAGCACGTCTTTTCTATGACCAAGTGAGGTAAGTAAAGCACAAGTGAAAATAGCTCTATAGAGCGCTATAGAACGCTGACTGCTACGTACGAAAAGTATTTGCTTTTGAATACTGAAACAATAATGGAGCTCAGTCTCTGTCTAAGCAAGCAATCAGGATGAGCCCTTCATCAAAATCAGGAGTGTGGTGTCAGTCGTCAAAATAAACAAAAAAACAATGTTGGTGCGATGCAGTGTACATCTCAGATCGCTCCCTGTAAGAATGCAAGGTAGATGGAAGACTTGCGCACTCAGCCACGGTTATCTTTCTTTCCATTGTTCCAAACACGGCAAGACGAAATCTGGGTTGAGCAAACATGCATTATTCTGGCTTAGAACGAGCATTCCTGTCGTTTGAAGTAAGATGCAGAAGGAAAGAAAATAGCGTCTTCAATGTGGAACCACCTAGTGGAGGGTCAGAACTGCAAGACGCGTACGTACACGGAAGCTTGCAGGCACTTCAGCGAAGCATTCAGGTGTGACATAGAATGAATTTTCCTAAAACATAAGCAGTGCTTTTCCCTTTTCTTTTTGCCTGGTTGTTGCATATCTCTGGTAACGCTTATGTTAGCTGGAGAGACAGCCTGGCAGGGGTCGTGTGTACAGAAGAGATAGTAAAAGCAGTTCTTTTGTGTGGCCGAAGCTAATAAAGGAGCTCACGTGGATATGGGTCCACTTTCGGAGTCGGGCCGCGATGGATGTGCAGCAGGTTCATTAATAACAAGAGCTTCCACCTTTTATACCTCTTCGCAATCTCCGAAACCCTAAATCACTTGTGTGCAGCAGCAGCAAAATGAAGCAAGTCGGCTTGGTCGGTACCAGCCATGGTGAAGACAGTGATGGGCTTTCTTTCAAAGGAACTTCGTACGCCTGTGTAGACGCTACCAGAGCCGTATACGGTGTAGTGAACACGTGTATGCTTCAGAAGCGTGTGCAGAGAAAGCTGGGGCAACTACTTTGACGGAGAGGAGAGCGTAAACTCAAACAGGGCAGCGCGAGCTTTAGAATGGAATGACTGTCTCGAAAATACACGCTAGATCTTCGAAAGCGATTGTGCATACCTCTTTCACGCGAGAGGACATGACTTTAAGCTAGGCTACTGCGGGACTGACATTATAGAAAGTCTGCAGTTACTAGTGCAGTTAAATGTATAGTGACCAGGTAGGCTATGTATGCTTGGACTACCAGGTCAATATACACGTAACTATTTCTAAGGAAAAATTGTGTTCGGGAATAGAAAATCAAGCTGCTTATTGTGCATCAATTCATGAGATTAGCTTTCACAACAGTTTAGAACAGAGCTGTATCTAGTTTGCAATTTGTTTTCCTTCTTTGATATGCTGTGCCAACGAAACCTGGATGACGAAACAGTCTCATTTGTCACCTTAATGGAGATACCTTCACTCTGAACTTTTTTCGGTCGTTCCAGTGGAAGGCTTTCTGGGAGTTAGTGGCAAAGGAGATAATACTTAACCAGACAGACTTCTGTCCGATGTTTACTTTCAGGTTAGTGGTAAGTATGCATTGCGCATGCCAATGTTGTGGGTGGTGTGCACTCTGGAGTTTGTAGATATTTATTTCACATCATTTCAGGGGCGAAGCTCATTGAGATGTGGGTTACGTGCGTCTCCACTACGTAGTAGCCACCTCTCGTTTCAGTTCTTGAAATGTCCACTCGATGGCGGTACTTGTATATGATGAATAAAGTTACTGTATATACTCCATACAGCGCCTCTAATGATGAATATATGATGAAAAGATTCGGGATGGTGGCACTTGGATTGTTCACTAGCTGGATGCACGGATGGGCGGACGGACTGATGAACAGACTTACAGACAGACAGACAGACTTACAGACAGACTTACAGACAGACAGACAGACAGACAGACAGACAAACAGGCAGGCAGGGAGACAGACAGGCAGGCCGGCAGGCAGGCAGGCAGGCAGGCAGGCAGGCAGGCAGGCAGGCAGGCAGGCAGACGCGGCCAGCGGATGATTCATGGTTTGCCGACAGAACTCTTTGAACCTTCGGTCACTCATCGTCATTCACACCGTGGATATGCTGTGATTTCTTTCCTTCTTTTTCTTTCAACAACCCTTTCTGTCTTTCTTGAAGGACAGCTTAGCAAAAAGAACGCGCTTCTTGTGCATATTAGTATTCTTTGGTACCCATGTGCAACACCCTCGAACGCATACTTTGCGACTTTTTGTTATTAAAATATTCGACTCACTCATTTGGCACGTGCTCAATGTGACAGATTTCACTGCCTCCGCTTCTTTTTGTCTATAACATCCATACTTGGGCGTACGATATTATCTTTTTGAGCAGCTACGAGGGATGGAAAGCTCAGGTGCTGGCAAAATCGAAAAGAAAAAGGGCCAGGTCAGAAGTGCTACTGACGCTATCGAAGTGAGGCGATTAGTACGGATGGATCACGCAGAATTCAATCCAGTGACAGCTTTTAATGCTTTCACGCCTCCTGTATACATGTTTCACAATGCAACATGAACTATCGCAGTAATAATGCGTGGTACAAGCGTGCATTGCCATTGGGCGTCGAAACTTGGGATTATACTGACTTCATGGTTGAAAGCCTGTTACCCACTATGAAAGGCACCCACGTTACTGCACCTGTTTCCTTAAGATTCCGACCGATTGAACTATAGGGACAGGCTATCGCTATCGTGTTCAACCACACCACCTACCAGTTTAGAGTACGGAATCTGTACCGTTGGGCTGTTGTATCAAAATAACATGCAAATACGTAGCGGCGGCATACTGAACTGCAATAGCGTGAGGCAAGACGGCACTGATAGTACTATCATCATCAATAAAAAGACGCGTTTTTTTATGCTGCAGGTGGGGGGGGGGGTTCATAGCTGGTTCGCGCTGCTCGCTTCCTCTGGTATTTTTTTTTGTTGCTAAACCGTGCTTCGCGTCTGTAATTACCGCCAGGTGACCTAGCTGGCCTCGAGTGGCAAAAACAACGTCAATCAAGTATGGTTTGCATCTTTTATTGCGAGTGTCCAAGCCGGTACAACGAATGAATATGCTCAGGTCCAAACAAAACAAGTCACTCATACATATCGAAAGCTTTCAACCCATGTGTAAAGACTCTTGAAAGCTAACAGGCACATGCATATAACTGAACATCGATATCGCTGAATGAACGTCGCTCTCAATGTGTTGCGGAGATCGAGTTAAATAGCGTGGCTTCAGGACAAGGGTCCGAATCTGCCGTCAGATGCGGCGCTTGCCCCGTAGTGTTGATCTTGAAGTGAAGTGAATGCATGATGTGGAATCGGGAAGGAAGCTTGCACATTGCCGATAGGTAGCTCACGCAGTGAGAGCAATGTCGTTTTGCTGAATTTGTAAAGTGAGAAATTGCGGATGCGTGCAGTTCTGGATATTTCTCGCTCTGCAATGCTACGTTTAGTACTTCAAAATTGTGCAATGTCGCGTCGGGTCGACAGGGTAGGCACTAGTTTTAATTCTCAGCTGTAAGCCCATATCATAGGTAATATGTATCTATGTGATGGCTTGTCGGACCTAAAAATATTTTAGGCTTGCTACATTTATTGTTAGAGTTAAGTTACACAGTTCTACAGCTTGAATTTCTCGTCGCAGGTAATGACCGGTCTGCTGAGTATGCAGCGAATATGTATGCTAAAAGAACAGAGTTATGAGGTTGATTGATTGATTGATATGTGGGGTTTAACGTCCCAAAACCACTATATGATTATGAGAGACGCCGTAGTGGAGGGCTCCGGAAATTTAGACCACCTGGGGTTCTTTAACGTGCACCCAAATCTGAGTACACGGGCCTACAACATTTCCGCCTCCATCGGAAATGCAGCCGCCGCAGCCGGGATTCGAACCCGCGCCCTGCGGGTCAGCAGCCGAGTACCTTAGCCACTAGACCACCGCGGCGGGGCAGAGTTATGAGGTGTGTGCTTAAATATCAAAAAGGCCCAATTCTAAAAAAATAAGCTTCATGGCATGCATTGTACAATTTTGTTGTGTATACATCTTTGTTGGTGCTCTTACAGTACACTATCGGCTCAGCGCTGAGCACAATCACTTTTTTTTCATAGACATATCGATAGAACTTGAGTACTCTCTTGCAAGCAAGCACTCCTGAAATCAATTGGTGGTAAAATGATGTGAATCTGTTCAAATGCTGGATCAATAAAGGTTACATTTAATACACTTGTTATTGTGTTTACTTTTTCAGTATACTTGTGCTTGAAAGCTGAAGTTGTTTTCTCACTGCTACTTTTAGGGGTTAGGACTTGAAATACGTACTATCTTGCAGTGTGGCTGAGGATAAGTGAAGATCATGTATGTTTCAACTACCTGTGCGATTTCCTAGAATTTTTTATGACAGTAGTGCACAGAATTTTACTTCATAGTAGTAGAGACTATTGTTATGACAACTTAATTTAAACAGAAGCATATCTGCTCAAAGAAATTTGAGAGGTTTCTCCTCTATATGAAAAAAAACTACCACTTCCAATGAAAACAATCTTGCTCTTTACGACATCATTCACGTCTTTGAGGAAGCTGTGCTGCAAGTGCTCATCACCTTTATGATTTATTATTTTAAGAGCCCATTAAAATATACGTGCAAATCGAAAGCAATTGAGTAAATCCTTACGAGCTTTGGCACAAGTTTTTGTTAACTTGTATGAGCCAAACATAGAGAATAAAGACAAAACAATTTTGGGTGTTATTCGTAAACTGCCACAAGGCACAACTAAATGTCGAAAAGCCTGTTAATGACCCTCACTGTGGGGGTGTTCATTTTGTAATGCAGTTAATAATTTCTCACAGTTTACTTGCCAACTATGAAGTGATCATGAGCCATACAGTAGTGGGCAAATTTAGATTGATTCTGGCTTCCATGGTTAAAACAAATGACATCGTAGCCTCGCAGGAGACAAGACTGTTGTCAAAACATTTGATCTGACACCTCATGTTTGTATATTTTTGATATTTTTAGGCTTTATCTCTCAAGGGTCAGTTTAGTTCACCTGCACCAATGAAAACTGGTACACAGCTGCGCACGAGAAGTTCGGAACTTGTGCCGCACGAGTTCAGCAGTGCACCACAAGTGAACGACAAGGTGCCGACAAGGTGGAATCCTTATTTTTGTTTGCTTAGCTAATAAGGTGCAAACATTTGGGCAAAACACGCTGCGTTTGCAGAGGTGGGTATGGTACCTATGTGTAATACTATGTTGTTTGTTAAGCTTTGCGTGCCACTCAGAGTAGGAGGTACCGGAAATCATGAACAAGTTTTTGGGGGGTTGTACCTCTCTTGTGCTTTTTGAAAGAAATGGCACGGTTTAGAAGATGCCTTTGCTGCACCATTGAAACGAACGGAAAGGCACCTTGCCATTAGTTTCAGTGGTGCAGCACTTTGTAAAATGGATCATGTGGTGCAGGCGAATAAAACAAACCCTTGAGCACACAAGCGTTCTAGCATTTCACCCCCATCAAAATATGGCCCCTTTCGCTGGGATTAAACCTGTGTTGTTGAGCTGAGCAGTGCCACACAATCTAACTAATTGTATTACAGTTTCAACGTTATTGAAGGGTAGATTCCATGGCACGGTAGACAGCCAATGCTTGTGGCCAATATAAAGCACCCCTCCACGATATGCGCGGTGAAACATTCAAAAATACAGCATTGTATGTGTGAGGTTCGAGATGACTTGTTGCCCCGCCGCGGTGGTCTAGTGGCTAAGGTACTCGGCTGCTGACCCGCAGGGCGCGGGTTCGAATCCTGGCTGCGGCGGCTGCATTTCGGATGGAGGCCGAAATGTTGTAGGCCCGCGTGCTCAGATTTGGGTGCACGTTAAAGAACCCCAGGTGGTCAAAATTTCCGGAACCCTCCACTACGGCGTCTCTCATAATCATATCGGGGTTTTGGGACGTTAAACCCCACAAATCAATCGAGATGACTTGTTGTGGTCGACATTCACATGTTTGAACGCGCTTGCTGAGTGGACATTTGGGGTAGTCAACCTGTCGTTGCATCGCAGTCTGGAAAAACAAGTAACATCACAGATATCAACGCATTACATTTTTTAAAGTAAACAAATAAACTCGGTTAACTTGTAAACAACCGTACTTTATACATATATATAATGGTACCTCCTAACACGTGTATCACTCAGGGCTGCTTCTTCAGAAGGCATGTCATGTAGCAGGTTCCTTGTCCATTGTACACAGCAGCTTTCATGTCAGGTGGGCTGGGAGGCTGTGGCAGAAACAGAAGTATTTCTGATTTATGTGACACTTTCTTTACCACACTATAGCAAAACCACACCTCTAATTATGTGATGTGTCTCAAACGTTGATTGATTGATTGATTTGTGGGGTTTAACGTCCCAAAATCACCATATGATTATGAGAAACGCCGTAGTGAAAGGCTCCGGAAATTTCGACCACCTGGGGTTCTTTAACGTGCACCCAAATCTGAGCACACGGGCCTACAACATTTCTGCCTCTATCGGAAATGCAGCCGCCGCAGCCGGATATTGAACCCGTGACCTGCGGGTCAGCAGCCGAGTACCTTAGCCATTAGACCACCGTGGCGGGGCGTTTCTCAAACGTGACTGCGGTAAACTATCAACTCGCAGGTTTTTCGCACTACTATATGGGCTAGCTACGAAGACACATTCGAGGCGACAGTGATTTATTCGCCTTCTTTCATTGCGAAGGCCTGGTTGGTGTTACCTGGTGATAAAATTTGAAAATTACCTATTGAGTCACTAACTCATTGTCACATGAAGCCACGCCGCAAGTAACGCACGTTTTTCCGGTGACAGATTGAGACGCTATAAAATTTTAAAATTTAATACTGCAATGCGCTGCCACCGTGTGACGCCTACGCAGTCATTGGCAAAAAACTACATATGTTGAATTGTAGCAAATTGCCCAGCAAGCAACCGTCCTTAAAAAACTGAAGCGCTTTCTACTCACTGAGCCGGGCTTGCATCCGATGAAAGCTTCAGCGGTCGCTTCGCGAAATCCCTTCGCGAAAAAATCCCTTCGCGAAAGCATTTGAACGAATCAGGATAAACAGAACGAGAAAGAGTGTTTCGGTCGGCAGGGGCTCCAAACATTCACAGCAAACGAAACAGTCCGAGACAAATCAAAACGCACCGTGAGCCGCTACCTGCCGTGGCAACCGTTGGCCACCGTATATTTTGAAAAAAAAAAGGTAATGATGTCGATAGCCTGCTGCTGATCTCGAGTCAGCTGGAACAAAAGCTAGTACAAAACATTGATGACGCAGCAGATGTTTAAGAAAAACTGCTTGGTATAAGTACAAGTTGTTCTTTATGCGTAACGAAACGCAAAGATGCAGTACCTGATCATTTTTTTAATTGAAACTTGGCCCCGACGAGGGCGCCCCTACAAGAAAGTGCAATAGTGCAAATGGCGAGAGAGGTCAATAGATTCACTCTGTGTGTTTGAAGCAGAAACGTGCCGCGGTTGATTCTTTCACTGCCTATAGGTGATCCCATTAACTTGAGAGTTTCCGGAGCCTTGTTCAACACTTAAGGACGAAGCCTAAAATTTCACGATTTTCGCAAAATAATCAAAACTTGTATGCAAGTTTTCAATGGCAATGGGGACGGAAAATGAAACAAAAAGATTTTCTTTCTATGTGTATGAATGCGGTGTCATGTGTGCGTGAACCACTAATGGCCCGAACAACGCTCTCGAAGGGAAATATATCTCCAAATGTGGAATGTATGGGACAGTTTAGTTTGCATCGATAAGCCTTGTGTACTTTCTCTTCGCTTTTTAAATGCGAAACATTTCTTAGTGAACTTCAGTGACTTTCAGCGTATCTATCTATCTATCTATCTATCTATCTATCTATCTATCTATCTATCTATCTATCTATCTATCTATCTATCTATCTATCTATCTATCTATCTATCTATCTATCTATCTATCTATCTAGCCACCTAGGACTTCTAGCTCTCCCGGTCGTCTTTATAACGGTATCTGTACCAAAATTGGTCTGGCATAACATGACTGTATGGGGAGCATAAATGACTAGTCATAACATGAAAATCAAGACAGGTGTGTCATGAATGTAATGATTTACATTTGATTGTCTTCCTGCTCTCACGGTGGTTTCGTTCACATGACATGTTGGAAGACTGGTATCGTATGACATGACTGCATGGCGAACACAAACAGCATAACATCGTCACTGCATGACGAACACAAAAGAGATGAAATCTTGACGTGCGTGTCATGTAACAACATGCTTACATGCCAAACTCATGATGTGCTCGTGGTCGTTGCACTCGCTTGACGTACACAAAACTTTGTATTACGGTATATGAATCAACGACGAAGCTATGTGAGTGGTGCAAACATGATAGTGATGACATGTGTGTCATGTAACGACGTGACTACATCCCACACTATGACGCGCTCGTGGCCGTTTCGCTAGCTTCATATATACTGAATTTGGCATTTCGTCACGTGAATAGACGATGAAGGTGACTGGTGCAAACATGATAATCATGAGATGCGTGTCGTGTAAGAACATCACTACATGCCGCACTCATGATGCGCTCGCGGTAGCTTCGCTAGTTTCAAATATCCCGAACTTGGTATTGGGGACGTGAATAGATGACGAACGTATGTGACCCGCGCAAGTATAACAATCATGACCTGCGAATCATGAAATAACATGATTACATTCCACGCTCATGACGCACTTGCAGCCATTTTTTTAGGTTCACGTGTACCAAATTTGGTTTTACGTGACGTGAACAAAGAAGGTAAATGACGCTTCTAAACATGGTAATCATGATATGAATGTTATGTGTAACATGAATACATACTGGGTTCATAGCGCGCTCGGAGCCATTTTGCTAGCTCAACATATACTAAATTTGGTCTTACGGCACGTGAATAGACAACGACGACAATTGCATGTCTAAATATAATTCTCATGACATGAAAATTATATACGGCATGATGTGCTTTCGCCTCGTAACTTTGTGCTGACTTTAACGTGATATATCAACCTTCCTATTTCGTGCTTAGCATATCATTGTTTTCCACTGTGCGTGAGATTTCCCAATTTATAAAAAAAAAATTTTTGGTTACACAGGCGTGCCGAGCACTATACGGATCCATATTCCACTATAGATGAATATAGCGGAAGCTTTGTGAGTATGATATCTAATAACAGTAATAAAAAGGTTTCAATGAGTACACGTTTACCTATTTCTCGATAACAACACTACGAGAACCAAGGTTTTGCATCGAAATGAGACTCTATACTATGTGAATAAAAGCAGAGCTCCAGTGTGAACCTGTTTTTCAATTTATTTTAATGTTTTCTGCTTTGTCTTTACTAGTACCAAGTTTTATGAAGTTGCGCTGTTTGTGCATTCGAACTTTCTTTGCTGTTAGCAAAGCAAAAAATCACAGCATATCCACGGAGATAAAGAAAATGAGTGGGGCGAAACGTCCGTCCATGCATCCGTCCGTGTGTCCATCCTTCCGTACATGCATCCAAGCGTCCGATATTGTTCTAGAATGCAGATGGCGCGCAGATAACGCCGACGAAACTTGAGCCAACGAAGCCGAGCGCAAGCGTCTTGAGCTAACAGGCCGGTCTACTTCGTCCATGCCCCACCTATGATCCGCCACGTACGGCGACTATCCAGGACACTGAGCGAGGCACTCGTTCTTCGCATACCCAGGCACAGCCCGCGCAGCAGCCAATCGGAACGTAGCGGTACAACGCCATCTAGAATATATTCACTCAACTGCAGTTTGTATTCACTTCTAAGAGACATAACCGTCTATTATACTGTTTGGGAGATACTCTCTTCTTTTCTTTCTGGTCTCTTTTTCTCTCGGTGACGCGTGGCACATGACGAAGTTCGACCTAGAGGAGTTTCGCAGCTAAAACAACCGTAGCGGGGAATGTTAGCTAGATTAAGGCCAACACTTGAGCGGTATGGTGACCTGAAGATGGCAACCACTAAGACAGACTAACATGTAATGCAATATCTAAGTAGGAAAACTAGTTATGGGAACTCCACCGACTCGCGCGGTATGCAATGGAATGCCGTAGTTTATGCCCTACATCAGGAGGCAAAATAAAAAGTCCACAAAGGCCCCGGCCAGACGAATGAGGCAGTGTTTGTGTGTGTGTCCTGCCATTACACCCAGAATGTAGCTCGTCAGATTATCACCTACCCGACTGAAGCATATCTCACTCATGAACTGGTTAGTGCACATGAGCGAGGGATTCATGGCTAATATTTGCATTTTCCTCTTCTTTTCTCCTTTCACTCAACTTAACCCTCATTTATTTTCCATTTTGTAGCTATACAGCGTTATGTATAAAAGGTTGTGTATGAGTAACGCAAAACGGTGGCTTGATATTGAGAGCATAGTGACTTACTCATTTCAATCCTCCCCTCCCACCTCAGTTCCATTTTTTACAGCTCCAGCGTACAAGTAGTGAGGGGTTCTCTGTGAAAGAATACACTGGAGCGTGTGACGTGTGCTTAGCGCCGCCAATGACAGGTGGGGGCTCTGGGCGGTACTTCTGTGCCATCTTTTGCAGATGCAGCTACTGTTCAGGTCGTCCCAAAACCAGTCGTCTCAGTGCTTCGAAAATTTCCGCAGGCTGCATGGCAACATTTGTTTTAGAGCTGCGACAATGCTAAAAGAAAGTCGGATTATGTAAATAACTACCTCCTTGATAAATTAGGTGGTTAAAAGAAGCATGGCTTCTTCTTCACGAGTGCCTCTTTCTAGCATAGCCAATAAATAAATTGATCCTTGAGGAACACGCATTTCATCTGAACTAATGGAGATTCCAGCTGCTGCAGTGCATAAGTTAAAGGACGAATCTACAACCTTCATTAACTGGTGCCACCAAAAGCTGTCCTCCTATTCTTATTTCTTATCTAACGAGAATACGAAGGAAAGACAGCGATCCGGCTGATGCTAATGGCATATACCTTATTACAAAGCATTCCCATTATTTTCATTCTAGCTTGAAGGAAAACGTCTATTTTCAAGATTTTACGTCTTCGTCTGCTCTTCGCGACAAGCTGAAGCGCAGGCGCAACGATGACAGACGACAAACAAGCGCTGCCCTTATCGCTCACTGCTCCTGCGTGAAACGAGTGCCCGCTGCCGGCCAGCGATGGCGCCGAGCGAACGACACGCACTTCGGTGTTCCTTTAACAATGAACACCTCTGTACATGTTTCCAATGGCGCTGCCATGCATCTTTCTACATGGTGCCATACATGACTGTGCTATGTTTCATCCCCGCCCTTCTATTTTTCTCCTCTGTAATGAAGATGTAGTGGGTCATGCAAAGCTCGGCAACACATTGTCCGTGCTAATCACGAGACGCTCGGCCTGGAAGTTGCCGCTGATTTCGCTGGCTAGGCCTATGCTCCTACCTGGCCTGAAATAACAGTTCTGGCTGTCTTTTGGTGGAGTTTGCTGGGTCTCCTCGCAATCCCGGATTTGCGAAGCCTGATCGACTTACCACCATGACCACTGCATCTGCCACAGGCCCTCCACCCATTGCTCCCCAAGCCGTCGTGTGGTGCGGCGAAGCCCATCAGTGGGACCCTCCCATATTCAGCGGCACTGACGATCACGAATTTGATGACTGGCTGGCTACCTACGAACTCGTGAGTGTCTTCAACAAATGACACGAAGCCACGAGGCTGGCCACGGTTGGCATTTACCGCAGTGGCATTGCCCACTTTTGGCTGCGGAACTACAAAACCGATGATCTAACCTTGACAGCATTCAAGACAAAGTTCAGCGAAGTATTCGGTCGTCCTGCTGTCCGCAAACTTCGTGCAGAGCAGGGCCTTCAGTCAAGCTCTCAACTGCCTGGTGAGACTTTCATCAGTTACATAAAGGACGTCATTGACTTGTGCAAACGCGTCAATGTGAACATGGCAGAAGCGGACCGCATCAAAAAAAATTTTAAGGGTATCAACGACGACGCATTCCAGATGCTCATTTCGAAAATCCCGGTAACTGTCGCCCAAGTTACCGAGCTCTGCCAAAGCTAAGGTGAGCTCCGCCAGCAACGTCTCGTCACCACCGTGCTGTCCCACATCAGCAATTGATGTCTGGCTTAACTACCTCGCAAGATCCCGTTGTTCTCCCGCAGATCAAAGATTTTGTGCGCGAAGAAATTGCCCGCCAACTCTCGCTCGTCTGCGGCCTACCGGAGCGCAGTGAGCCGTTTAGCCCTACACTACAGAGTCGAGTAAGACTACAGAGTCATTCAAGAGACGTTCTAGATGCAAGACCAAGTGTCTGAGGTCCGTCCTCCGCAGTGCCACCAGTCAATGCACCATTGTTGTACGTCAAAGTAGCAGCTTGACCACGACCACAGACGTTAAGGGCGCTGCCTCCAGTGCCTGTTCCTGTTTATGCTGCCAAGCTGCCACGACCTCCAATCCACCGAGTCCCTAATCCATGACGCACTGCCGACAACCAATCGGTCTGCTTTTCGTGTGGTCTACCGGGACACGTCGCATGTCTGTGCCGCCGTCACCCACTCCACTCACGTAAAAATTCACGTCAATATGAATACGACCACACGTTTTGCTACAATACAGACCCCGAATCGCACCCTCCTCCACCAAGCCACCGACCAGCTTCTGATCGCCGATCTCCATCTCCACGTCGTCGCTCGCCCTCCCCGATGCCACAACGCCCCCTTACAATTGACTCCGTTCAGTACGAGTGGAGATATCTGTCCAGTACAAGCGGAGATACAAAGATACGTCGCACGCTGCAAATGCATTTGCTCTTCTCTTGTCCCGACAAAATCACTTGAAGCCAAGCAGGGAAAGATGGCAGGGGCAAAAAAAAAAGAAAAAGAAGACATCACGCGCTTGATGACTTTCAGCCCTTTATTTCGTTTTTTTTTTCATCGAATGCGCAATTTATTAGTGTGATCGCTCGCACACGCGTGGACGAGTCATGGCCTTTCATGGCGATCACAGTAACGACCGAGCGCGCCACATTCAAATCAGCCTATGGCGGCCAGTTGGCCTTCTACAAGTAATTTTATAGACTCTTCTGTCATTTGTCAAGAGAAGAGAAAGCAACTTTTAGCTGGCTTTGATCATTTATTTTGGATTCTTGGCAGCATTCTGCGCTATAAACTTTAGCTTGCGCGTTCTCTATAGTCCTTACTAGTGATCTGCATGGTTTTTCTGCTCAAAAAGCATTGTGAGCCTCTTTATGGGCGTTCTGAAAGCGTCTACACGGACGTATGTGTTGACTGGATAATCAAGTGGATGACGACTGTCTCTGTTGTGGATGCGCATCTTGTAGGCCAGGGCTTATCAGCAGTGCTTTTACAGGTACCACTCTAAAGAAAGAGTGAAAGCTGGGCCAGTTGGTGAGAGTAATTGAACATATTTTAACACATCGCATGACTACGCTTAGACAATAGAAGAAGGGACAAACCACAGCACTGACTCGCAACTGATCCTTTATTGAAAAACCATGCACAAAAAAGACACTTCAACCTTCACACATATGTTATCTTACTAAGGCAAAAATAGCAGATCAGCCGACATATTGAACAAATACAAAGCCTTTACACATCGCACGTGTACTATCAAAAATCATAAAAAATAAGATACCCTGCTACGAACTTATCCTCGCTATCATAGAAGGCACGCTAATGCATTGTTCGCCCTTTTTATTTTGTATACTTCAAATATTTCCCTTGAGATTAGATCTCTGTGTTTCGATAGAAGTATTGATTCATGAAAGATATGTGCACAATGGCACTGTGCATCATGTTGGGACATATGTCAGTATACATTTCCTTGCAAACCCTGCTTGAACGGAAACTTAAGCGCGTGTGAGGAGTAACCACAGAAGGTTGTGGGGTCATACACGTAACTTCTTTTGTACAGTGCAGGAAGGGTATCGTATATTTTTCGCCGTTTTCCCGTGGGCGTGTATAGATAGGCCAAACAATTAGATGCATTAAAATTAGGTTTTTGGAACATAGACGTTGTTTGCAAGGAAATGTATACTTACATGCGTCCCTTACTTACATGCAAGACGCATGTATACTTACATGCGTCCCTTACTTACGTACTCTTACTTACATGCAAGAGTTCTATCGACACGTGGAGACCAAAGAACACGAGAAATAATTGAAACATATAATACATAAAGGAGCGAACAATGTATTAGCGTGCGTTCTATAGCCATACATCATAGCGAGATTAGGTTCTAGATAGCACTATATTTTAACGTTTATGCTTTTATAGAGTACATGTGCGATGTATCAAGACTTTTTCTTTCTCCAAAATGTCAGCTGATTTGATTTTTCTTGCCTTTGTGGGGTCAAGTTCAAGGCTTTTTGCGTGGTCATATTTCATGTGCTTTTCTTTTGTTTTCGTTTTTCCAATAAACACCTAGTTTTAAGTCAGCGCTGCGGTTTGTCTCTTCTTCTTATGAGTCCGCATAGTCATGCTCTGTATTTAAATATGTCCAGGTAACACTCTCGTTGCCTATCGACTGTGCATAGTTGGCCATCACAGTCACACTGTAATGACGATTCGACACAGCCCTTTCGAACTCGTGGAAATTCTTCAGGCTCCTCTTCACCATTTTACTGCACCAACGAGATGCAGTGCCAGCTATTCTGAAGCACAGAAGAAGCACACGACGAATAAAACTGTGGAGCATCCATGCTACAGTGTTGCGCTGGGCGTCAAGTGAGTTGAAAACAACTTAAGTAGTTGGAATGTCTTGAGAAGTAATGGGAAAGCACGTGTCGCGAGGGCCTTTGCACTGTTCTTGGTTCCAAAAAAGATGAGCGGGAAATACACACAAGCTTGGCAGGTTAATTAAGGAAACCGGCAGATCGGAACGAAGTATCTGCAAAGTACTTAGCAGGAAAGGTGCGAGTTCATTAGGTCGACTTAAAGTTTTTTTCTTCGTGTACGTCTGCGGTAACTAATTACAGCTCAAATTCTTTCGCTGTATCAATAGAGTGCGTCAAGTAGATAGAGTGAATAATATATGCAAGAATGACAATGTTTACCCGCGTAGACTAAGAAGAATAGCGGTGATAAAGGACACTCAGAAGTTTTGATTTTTTCGATATTCTGAATCATGTGCCTGTAAAACGATATCTGTTGTCCATTTCCGATGGAGGCGGAAATGTTGTAGGCCCGGGTGCTCAGATTTGGGTGCACGTTAAAGAACCCCAGGTGGTCGAAATTTCCGGAGCCCTCCACTACAGCGTCTCTCATAATCATATGGTGGTTTTGGGACGTTAAACCTCACATATCTGATATCGGTTGTCATTATAACCACGAGGCTGTACGTCAGCCCAGAGCTGAAATGACTGAGTGAGAGCATCGGGCGCACGCTCGCGATGCAAAGGCAGGCATGGTACATGCTATAGAGTTATTTGAACTAATTCTTCATCTTATCATATTACGACCTAAAGTTTTGGTATAAGTCTACTACTGTGCGAGGAGCAATGTTCTGTGTTAGCACGCCTGGCACGCATGTTTCTGGCACGCATGTTTTTCGTTTGCACATAGTCACGCATGGAACTTCAAACGAATTGGAGTGCCCGAAAAGCTCCTCTAATGTTAACCGTCAACTCATAACATAAAAACCGCTTGTATCCTACGGCGAATGGGGCAATGAGGGAAAGGCCTCTTGCGGACAAGATAATGGTATACATACTCCACCTCCTGAAAGAAACCCAGTAAGTCACTCGGTCCACGCGCGCCTTATACCAGGGACTTCACAATTATAGTCTATATTTCTTTTTCGTTAGCGAATTTGTTTCTTTTAATTTTGTGTGTTCCTTCAGAAACATCAGGTCGCCAAGTGCTGGCGGCATAAAAATATGCGCACATGCTTTACTACTTACAGAGCGATGGCTTAAATTTTATAGGATGGATATTGCTAGAAAACCAGTAAGGAAAACATTTATAAAGGAGTTTGATAATTGTTCTAGAGCCATGAGTTTGCGTCATAAGTATTAAATGTCTAAGCAAAAACATACTGCATTCCTAATAAATATTCATCACAGTAAGTCACATGAATGAACTCTACTTTTTTAATTTCTTTATATTTCTGGTTAATTCAAAGTTATACTAAAACTGGTTTGGGTGCCTATTTTGAAAAGTGAAAGCATTGGAAGTGGCCCATTAATTTTTATTATAAACGCATGAGCATAGATACGAGTCGATAAGAGGCGTTTATAGAAGCACAGCCGCAAAATAAACGAGTACGTGGTCATCCCTACATTGAACAGTTCTCTGCAGCTTTATTTTGCTGGGCTCTTTCGGAGACCGGACACCACGACGCCCGAAACAGGCACCGAAAGATATGGCGGTCAATGCTCGTGCGTTGGGTTGAAAAATGGTAGGCCGCATGCATTAATTTAGACATGGCTGGCATATTGATATCAAGAAAGGAGCTAGATAGCTCAAAGTGTACTATCGGTGTAAATGAGGAGGCGAACAGCAGCAAGCTTTGGCATTGGTATAATTCGTACCTTGCAGTCAGTCATCGCTTCTGATAAGCGCACGTATCTGGATTGGAAGGACTGCGGTATTGCTTTGTGGTCTGATATATCTACCTCTGTTGTATCTTTAGTATTGATAATATTGAGGGCATGCATAAAAAGCGCATATGATTTTTACGTTTAGGGTGATCATTTATATTCGTTGCGCAATTGGGTCATGTCTTATCAACCTTGCAATATATAACGCTAGGGAAACGAACACGTTTTGTTATTTTTTCGAACTTCAGATATGCCAAAAGGATTATTCCAAAAAGAAACTTACTCCAAACAATCTGTATTGTGAAGAACCGGCCATGTTGGGAAGCTTCCTGAATAAAGTGTGTCTGAAAACAATAATCACCATCTGATTAACGGTTGTTTTTCCTAAAAATGGCGCATGACTCTTTTGTCTCAAAATGGCAATGTAACGCAATAAGCGCTCTCTGAATTCATGAAGCGGGCGACCGATGTAAAGGAAACAAAATGAAAACGTGAAACGATCATGTTTTTTGTGGTGAAAATACGCAACAAATACTTGTATTTTTATGTGTTTTTAACTGACTGCCGAAATAAACGCGCTCGTCGGCGTCCAATTACGGAATGATGTTTTTTTCTTCCTAATATCAACGATTGTTAAACGCAACCCATCGCTAGGTTTTGTGAAGCGCACAATAGCAGAATAAAAACGCAAGTTGTCGAGATATTCCCAATTTGTAGTCACTCATTGCGCTTTGCCGCGATCTGAAATAACACACTTCGCAAACTGGCTCGTTGATTTTTCGTCGATAAATTCTCATATAAGGATCGAAAAAACAGTGCGAAGAACAGCTGTATTGTGCAATTCTTTTTCTGTCACACAACAGAACGTACCTTCAAGCAAAAAATTTGAGTCACTGTGATACGAGCAAAAGATCCTGCAGCGTAAGTTCAAGAGTGAATTTGGCGCCAAAATTGCGACCCCACTGCATGAACACGAAGGAAACGTACGTGTTGGACGTGTTGTCTTCGTTCGCATATGAGGTCTTTATTTGTGATATCAGCACGAAATGGACTACTCAATTTAGGTGTAGCAACTATCTCAACAGTAAGTTCTACTAGCACTGCTACACAAAAATATGTAGATATCTGGCACCACAATATTCGTTTACTTGGTGGGTGTTCATTCATTTCAACGTGGTTTGGCAGGTTCTCACGGAGTTGAGGCAAGTATTATTGCAGACTTCAAGCGAAGTTGGAATACCTGACATTGATAAAGCATTCTATTTTGAAGCCTTCACTGTACTGAGCTGATAAAATGTCTGCAGAAAATACGACCTCAATATCCGTCTTCATCGGGTGCTCTACACTTCATTACGAAATTACTCATTCATCTGGAATAAATACAAAAATCTCTCTTCTTTCGTTTCAGCTATATATACCGACACACTACTTAGCAAATCTACGCATGGCAAGAGCTGTAGCGGTTGATTGTGCCAGAAGTAATTTATGAACAATATCCAAAATAACGATTTCATATCCGAAGAACTCAAGACAACAGCAAAACAGAGCTTGGTTTTATGCTGGAAAATGGGTGAACTTACACTGGGATTTTTCCTATCACATAATAATTCAAGCAGAGTGATCGACACAATGAAATATTTATCTAGTAGGCTAGATATATGGCATGTTGGGGGACTGAAGGAACACGGAACCTTATCAAGCAAAACACTAAAGTCTGATGACTTTTTATTTGTGTGATCCTGGTTTGAAGACGGGGTATGTCATTCTTCAAGCTCAAGAGTTCATGGTGACGACGTTAATAATACCTTTACCTAGGCTAATTTTGGCAAAGTGGCAAACCTTTTCTAGTCACTCTGATTCTTCGCTTCTTGCGTAAAAAAAGGAACCAAAATGTGATCAATTCTTGTCCTACCCGTTTCAGTGTTGTCTTTATCTGAGTTCTGATTAATTTGTTCAACTCGACTAATTTGCCCTTCGTACATCACCTACTCATTTCAATTCAAGCTTGCGCAAACGAAACCCTTTCAACACCCGATTTTCGTCCCTTTCCTCATTAACCATTTTCTGGGCAGCCTGATCAACCTTTTGTGTTCCCAGCCCAATCGATCAATTGTAGCTTTTGGACGGGTGGGAGTCTTGGTGGGAATTTTTGACCGAGCCAGTGAGGCATCTTCATTCGCCTAGATTCTCTGCCATCTTCAGTTGCATTCCACCCTGCCGCCACGGCTTGTCAATTGCCGTTACGCTCCTTCGCGTCTAGACAGATTACACCGCATCGCCTGCGCCTGCATTTTCAGCTTCTTTGCACTTTTGTTTCTTTTGTGTTGTTTCTGTGTTCCGTTACTTATCTTGCGCTCTTAGCCTTCATCACAAACTAGGTCTTTTTTGCTGCCCTTTTCGGGGATGATAACTGTACATCCTACTTCAGCCGCTATCAGTCGTTTTATAATGAGGAACGTAGGGCACCTCATTGCCTACCTATCTTCAAATAGGCTCGTCTCAACGACATTAGTCCACATGGCTCGGTTCATTCTTCACACTCGAGACAATAAGGAATGAGTAGGAAGAAGTGGAATACCTGCAGCGAAAAATCCAACATAGAGGACAGCGTACCATTTGGTGAAGTGGCCAACCATTATAAGTAAAAAGGCGGCAGAATCTACCACTAGATCAGTAACCAACAAGCAAATTTTAAAACGCGATTCAACAAAAACAATGAGTCAAAAAAGCAGTTATGAATGCAATAGTTGGACTTGGTTTCATCTCTATGGACTGTTTTACGTCCAACAGATATGCAGTGCCATGTTGGAATGTTAAACGAGCGTTTCCTGATTATTGTGGGTTGTGACGGGAAAACAACAAGGTCATGAAACGTCGAATTCTCCAATCCAACCGTTTTCATCTGGAACATCTACCGTACCACTGTTCTTTCAGTTGCTAAAGATACATGTAGCATAACAAAGTTAACGTCCCAATGTGGCAGCACCAAATTCATGCGTAGAACTGTTTATTGCTTATAAGAACTCCCACATTTCCAAGGTAGCGCCAGGCAAATAAATTGGCGCGGCTTAGTACGTGCTTAGCATCCTGGAACGCCAGCAATCTCAAGCGGTGCCTTCACGGGTTTGACGTGAGTAGGTTGCTGCTCCGGAACGTTTGACTACGCTAGCGTCTCGCTTTAAATTCCGTATCCCCTTCTCCTTTACGCTGAATAGTCAATAAAGTTGTTTCACTCACTCATATCTTTTTTCCTTTGAAAGTGGATAAAGTTTTGTGTAAAATCATCATTGTGCATATCATTCACTCACTGTGGAAGTCTGAAAAGCAGGAGTGAAACAGTATGCTCTATCTGTCCAAAACG
>NW_023608438.1:0-29548 GCF_013339725.1 Rhipicephalus microplus | reverse complement strand
CCTTAACCCCCGTTTGTTCCCTAATCCACTCTGCTCTATTCTTGTCTCTTAAGGTTACACCTACCATTTTTTCCGTTGCTCGCCGCGTCGTCCTCAATTTAAGCTGAACCCTTTTTGTAAGTCTCCAGGTTTCTGCTCCGTAGCTAAGTACCGGCAAGATACAGCTGTTATATACCTTCCTCTTGAGGGATAGTGGCAAACTACTTGTCATAATTTGAGAGTGCTTGCCGTATGTGCTCCACCCCATTATTATTCTTCTAGTTACTTCAATCTCGTGGTTCGGCTCCGTGGTTATTACCTGACCTAAGTAGACATAGTCTTCTACAACTTGAAGGGCACTATTAACTATCTGAAAGCGCGGCTCTTTGTCGAGGTTGTTGTACATTACTTTCGTATTCTGCAGATTAATTTTAAGACCCACTTTTCTGCTCTCCTTGTTTAACTCCGTAATCATGAGTTGCGATTCGTCCCCTGAGTCACGCAGGAATGCAATGTCATCGGCAAAGCGCAGGTTACTAAAGTACTCTCTATTACCCATTATCCCTAACTGTTCCCATTGTAGGCTTCTGAAAACCTCCTGTAAGCACGCGGTAAATAGCATTCGGGAGATTGTGTCCCCCTGCCTTACACCCTTCTTAATTGGTATTCTGTTGCTTTATTTATGATGCACTATGGTAGCAGTTGATCCCCTGTAGATTTCTTCCAGGATGTTTATATATACTTCATCGATGCCCTGATTCCGCAGTGTCTGCATGACGGCTGATATTTGTACTGAATGAAACGCCTTCTCGTAATCTATGAAGGCTATATATAGTGGTTGGTTATACTCTGAGCATTTCTCTATAACCTGATTGATAGTATGAATGTGATCAATTGTTGAGTAGCCTGTTCGAAATCCTGCGTGTTCCTTTGGTTGATTGAATTCTGTTTTCTTTACTCCGTTAGCAATCACCTTTGTAAATAGCTTGTATACTACAAAGAGCAAGCTGATCGGCCTGTAGTTCTTCAAGTTCTTGTCATCTCCTTTCTTATGTATTAAGATGATGTTGGCGTTCTTCCAACACTCTGGTACTCTTCCTGTCAGGAGACGCCTCGTAAACAGGGTGGCTAGTTTTTCTAACACAATCTCTTCTTCATATTTCAGCAGATCTGATGTTGCCTGATCCTCACCAGCAGCTTTGCCTATTTGCATGCTCTCCAAAGCTTTTCTGTCTTGTATTATTGCTGGTGGGGTGTCATCTGGGTCACTGCTAGTTCTTATAGTATGAAGGTTGTGGTTGTCCCGGCTACTGTACAGATCTCTGTAAAACTCCTCCGCTATTTTAACTATCCTATTCATATTGGTAGTTATTTTACCTTCTTTGTCCCATAGTGCATACATCCAATTTTTGCCTATCTTAAGTTTCCTCTTTACTCCTTTGATGCTTCCTCCGTGTTTTAGAGCGTGTTCAATTCTTTCCTTGTTATACCTTCTTACATCGCATACCTTACGCCTATTATTCAACTTTCAAAGCTCTGCCAGTTCTATTTTGTCTGTTGTACTTGAGACTTAAAAATTTGACGCTTCTTAATGAGATTCTTTGTTTCCTGGGAAAGCTTGCCAGTGTCTTGTCTAACTACCCTGCCTGCAACTTCCACTGCACACTCCGTAATGATAATAGTCAGATTATCATTCATTGTATCTACGCTAAGGCTGGTTCCCTCACTAAGAGCCGAGTACCAGTTCTGAAGCGAGACTCTGAATTCCTGTACTTTCCTTCTCAGTGCTAGCTCATTGATTGGCTTCTTGTGTATCAGTTTCTGTCGTTCCTTCTTCAAGTCTAGGTGAATTCGAGACCATACCATTCTATGGTCACTGCATCGTACCTTGCTAACAACTTCCACATTCTGCACGATACCTGTGTGTGCACTGATTATAAAGTCTATTTCTTTCTTATTTTGACATTAGGGCTCCCCCATGTCTCTTTGTGGTTTCCTCGTCTTTGGTAGAAGGTATTCGAAATCTGTAAATTATTGCTTTCTGCAAGTTCTACTAGTAGCTCTCGTCTGGCGTTTCTAGTACCGATGCCACAATCTCCTACTGCCTGGTCTCCAGCCTGCTTCTTCCCAACCTTTGCATTAAAGTCTCCAATCAGTATAGTATACTGTGTTTTTACCTTACTTATTGCCGATTCCACGTCTTCATAGAAGCTTTCAACTGAAGCATCATCATGGCCAGATGTAGGCGCGTAAGCCTGTACCACCTTCATCTTGTATCTTTTATTCAGTTTAATCAGGATACCTACCACCCTTTTGTTAATGCTATAGTATTACTCTGTGTTGCCAGCTATGTTTCTGGGAATTAGGAACCCCACTCCCAGTTCTCTTCTGTCCACCAAGCCCCTATTGCAAAGGACGTGCCCATTTTGTAGCACCGTATAGGCCTCTTCTGTCTTCCTAACCTCACTGAGCCCTCTTGTATCCCATTTCACACCCCCTAGCTCCGCGAATAGGAGCCTTTGCTGAGCCCGGCACAGTGATGGTTGGCCAGCATATGCAGGGCTGCTTTGCTGCCGCACAGGACTGCAACCAGCTCAGCCGGAACGTCCTCGGCCAGCAGGTCTGCCAATGGGTGCAGTCCTGCCAGCTCCGCAGTCGTTGAGCTCGCTTTGAAGGGCGTGCTCGACTGCCTGCCCACAGCCTGAGATGAATGACGCAGGCATCCGTCGCTATACCATCTGGCATGACGAATCCATCAGTGAAGACCTAGAGCCACACTGCCAGTTGCTGCTGGAGCTTGGAGACGACGACCTGTTGCAGTGCTGCAGCAGGCGTTCGGCGCTTGGTTGCCCCGTCCAGTGAATGATGGACCTCACGTGGCTGTAGATGGGGTGGTGGAGGAGCCACTGGAACTGGTGGATCCGGGACCAGAAACCGGGCACAGGAAGCACCCATCCGTGACCTCAGCTGGCTGTGAAGTCACTCCAGGAGGAACCTGCCATCGGTGTCACGCTGAATGTGGTCGACGTGCCCCAGCGCACGCTGGAGCATGCGCAGAGACAGGGGCCACTCTCCAGCCTCGGCCAGGGTCGCTGCCACCAGAGAGTACCTGTGTAGCCCCAGTATGACCCTCACTGCTCTCCTGTGATGTTCCTCCAGGTCGAGTCTTCTGACAGGCGTCAAGGCCACAAATGGTAAGGTGTAATGTAGGACTGAGGACGCTGAAGCCTGGTTGAGTCGTAGAGCCAGCTATGTGCAACACCCGCGCCCACGATGCTGCAGCTTGCAGATGGCTCCCTGGACACGTTGGACCTGTGTGAAGGTGACCTTGGCAGCTGAGATCCAGGTGAGATGGTTGTTGATGGTGAGATCCAGGTACTTCACCGTCAACTTCCAAGGCAGGCTGTGATTGCGGACCCTCGGCGGCTTCACGTATCGTCGTGCTGCCGCCAAGGGGTGGAACAGCAGGGCCTCGGTCTTGGTGGCGGAGACCTTGACTCCTATGCCACTCCAGTAGGTGGTCACTTTATCCAGGGCCGCCTACAAAGATCTCCTGATGGCTGGAGTGGACCGCCTCTGTCTCCGGGCCTAGAGTGCCACATCGTCGGCGTAGACGAAGTAGTGGGCAGGGAACCTGGTGCCTGTCGGAAGAGAAGCTGGGAGCCTTGCCATCGCCAGGTCGAACAGGAAGGGGCTCAGCACGAAACCCTGACGCACACCTGTGGTGATGTCCCTGGGTTGGCTGGTCTCCTTTCCGACTCGAACCCGGAAGGTCCTGCCGGAAAGGAAGGTGGTCACGAAACTGTAGAGGCACCCGTCAACGTCAAGTGGGTGCAGGGCCGCCTCGACGACCTCGTGTGGGAGACCGTCAAAGGCAATCTCCACGTCTAGCAGGAGCAGCATTGCCATGTCACCACAGCCCTTGGCATTCTCGAGGGTGGCGACGACGTCGGAGATGGAGTCGGCTGTGCACCGGTGGCGTCTGAAGCCTGTCAGTTGTTCCGAGAGGAACTTGAGTTGGCCAACAATCCACTGGAGTCGCTATAAGGCCACCTTCTCCATCTCCTTGCAGGGTACACAGGTGAGAGAAACTGGCCTGTACGAGGAGAGGCCATGGCTTTCTTCCTGGGCTTCAGGATCGGGGCGACGACCGCAGTGCGCCATGACTCTGGTAGGAGCGGAAGCAAGTGCTACGAACGGAAATAGTTGCCACGCTTCGCCTACTTAAAATTCACCAAATTCGTAATAAGAAAAGACATATAAATATAAGGAAAGTTCTTTACAGTGGTATCAATTTTTATATGTAGAAACTTGTGAAAGCCAATAAATGCGAACATTGGCATAAACCTCACTCCGCTCAACCGGATTTAGGATGCCTGGCAACTGTTAAAAGCGTGCATGACCCTTGAAACCGAATTTATGAGTTTCCGGAGCCTGGCTGTATTCGCAATGTTTATAGACTGCCGCGTTACTTAGCGGAATTCAGGAGCATCCTCCCATGAAAGATCAGTAGGCAGACGCTCCCAACGCACCCTTGTTCGGCGGTGCTAGCCTCAGTGCTAAAGCGTTAGCAAGAAACGAACACAAACTACTTTGTATGCTGCGTGCATAAGTGAATATACAGGACCGTTCGTGACACGACAAATATATGTTCTTGCGAGAGGCGAAGTTTTTGTGAAAATACGTGGCAACTCGCGCTTTCGAATATAGCCCGCAGAGGACACATATCAGCTTCGCGAAATTTTCTGCAGCCCCATTGGATAGTTAAATGCTTTGTCTAACCTTTGCAGTTGAAACTCACTTTGTTTTACGTGCTTATAGCATTCGTCAGTACTTTTGTAGGGCATGAATAGCATAACAATATTGCAAGCGAAAAGAAGTGAAGGTTCACGATTTGCGATTACAAACCTTGGCATACGCTGTGCCAATTGTTATCCCGTTCGTTTATAGATGGCAGCACACGGCAAGCGATTGATTTCTTGCCTAGTATCGGAGCGAAATGTTCTGCACACTCTAAGACAAACGTGGTGAGTGTCACCGTGTGGGTGTTGTGCGATGATGCGTTCCTAGTGCTATCGAAGTCGTTCTGCGGGGAGAATTTTTCAAACTACTTTCAGCAGTAATGTTCAAAGAAACCGTCTTAGCGTCGAGGATTCTTCACTGGACGTAGATGGTTGTCAACGCGCTCAGAGTGATCGCAACGATGAACGATCAGTTGGTAGCTCACGAGCAGCGATTTACACCTCCCATCGCGTCGTGCGTTATTGTTTTTTTTTTCACGCTCGTAAGTCACTTTGATTGCATTTCTATTACAATATCCTTCATCACGCTAAAAAAACATATTTTTGCTTGTACATTGAATGTAACCCAATCAAAGTGAATATTACAAAACACCGCATGCCGCCAATACGCTCGAGCTCTACTAGCGAAGTGAAATGGTTAGAGCATTGAAATATGCAGGTACGACTACGGTCCACACTGACTTCTCCTGCACTTCACCGGTGCCGTTCGAATGAAGTTGTTGTTTGTGTTACAATGTCAGAATTTTTACGTTGCAAAAAGCGCTCGCTTGCATTCATTTCGATATCCTTGTTTCATTCGCGCTGATAAAACTGCAACATCCTAGTGCAGCGAATAGCGCTCTGTTGGAGTCTGATCATGGCTGCGACATGAGAGCTTCTTAATGGGAAGTAAAATGTTTGTGTTCCCTCGAAAAAGCAGCTGCATGATGCTCACAGCTCAAGTAATGATGATGGAGCTATGTTTGCAAACCATCGCTATGGTAAACATTCGGTTATGTGCAGCCGCGACGGCATGCTACTCGCTAGTGGCCTACTACTGTGGCAAATTCGCCAGGCAAGCTCGAAACTAACTATCTCAGAGTGCTATTCAGTTCATACGTGAATTCTAGTTTGCGCAGATTCTGTTGCACACACAGGATTACGCAAAGCATCGTTGATAGACGGACGATCAGCTGACGCCACCACCCTTCGCACTGCGGCAAGAAATGAGGTAGCGAACATTCAGTACTTATAGTTTGGAAAGTACTTCGGTTGGATATACATTCATTTGACGATCAAAAGTTCATGTGGTGAAAGCGGCATGTGAAGTACGTTCGTGCGTCCTATTTTTTACTATGTGAGTTCACGGATTGTAAACCTTCCACAGCCCTCTTGGATTGCACGGCACGCCACCTATAGGCCGTGGGCATTGCGAATATCTTAGGGGAGTTCGGGTCGCTGGTGTGAACAACGCCTGCCATTAGATCGCAAAACGCTTCCTTCTCTCAGTCAGAAGGTAATGCCGCGTAAAATGTCAGTTCGACGCTTCACAGTCGCAATTTGTGCCGTAAGAGAGCCATATACAGGGTGTTTCAGCTAAAAAGCACCAAGAAATAAAAAATTGAAAATTAGTGCGGCACATCTCCTGCTAGCGCAGTATTGTTCTTAGATGTATGTAGCACGTTCATAATGTTTTTGACCCAACAAGCAAGGTAATTAACAAAAATTGCTGAATGAACTTTTTAAATACTGACTCTAGAGAAAAAATTAATACAAGACTTGGAGCTCTTCTCCAGAACTAACAAAATTTCAAGTTACGGTAAGATAACAAAGCTGGTTAATTTTTTTTCAGGGTTTGTTTAGAGTGCGCGAAATCAAAAACTACCACGTGATTGCTGCCTTACCCGCGGCGCTTTGACTGCCCTCAAATGTAAGTTGCGCGAAATAGCGAAGGCTTAATTCTCACGCAGAAATGTCCCTTGAACAGGCTATCGGTGACTACGATGACCATTAAACGGTGGTTGAACGGCACCTTTAAAAAAAGGGGGGGGGGGGGAAGAAACGAAGACATAAAACTTCGACGAAAAAGCGGCCGCAACGTGCAATGTGACACAAAACCAGAGGCAGCATTTGGCGCAGCGCAGACGTTTTCTCTTTTCTATTCGGGCCAACGATGAACATGATGGTCGAGGAGAGGGTGACATTTGCTGAATGAAGGACATAAAAACACGATGGGAATATGTGGTGCGCAGTTTTTTTTTAATGAAAACGCTTCGACAAGGGAAAGCCCCCCGCCGTGGTGTTCTAGTGGCTAAGAGACTCGGCTGCTGACCTGCAGTTTGTTGGATCGAATCCAGGCGGCGGCGGCTGCATTTCCGATGGACGCGGAAACGCTGTAGACCCATGTGCTCAGATTTGGGCGTACGTTAAAGAACCACAGGTGATCGACATTTCTGGAGCCCTCCACTACGGCGTCTCTCATGATCACATGGTGATGTTGGGACGTTAAACACAACTTGTAATATATAAGGGAAAGTCTTAGTCTGTAGCGATGCGTTTCACTAATGAATAACCTGTGAATATGGTTCTCGGCCGAGCGAACGGAAACAAGAGAGAAGTGGCAAGATTATTTTGCAGAGGACACCCAGATATTCGGGTAAATAGTTCGACATTGCTGCGAAATTACGAAACGCTCAAGGAGACAGGCACGTTCAATAAGAAGCGCCAGCGCACAAAAGGTATGACTAAGTCTCCTAAAACAGACATTTTTGCTTACATAGCAGCCCATCCCCGCGCAAGCGTGCGCGGCGTTACTGCTGACACCGGCGTTTTCAGCAGTAGTGTTTGGCGCGTAATCAAGAGCGGAGGACTTCACCCATATCATGTTCACCTGCATCAACACCCGGAAGACATGCAAAACCGTCTTCACTTCTGCAACTGGATACTCATACAGGAAGAAGGCAATCTAGGCCTCCTGCAGAACATAATCTGATCTAATGAAGCGCGCTTCTCACGCACTGCGCAATGAATGCTCAAAATGGTCGTTACTGGAGTGCTACAAATCCTCACTAACCGTCGCAGTCACAACAACAGGTGCAGTGGTCTTTCAGTGTTTGGTGTGGCGTTTACGACAGCAAAATTATTGGCCCAGTCTTTTTCGGTGGAACACTCGCCACAAAACGCTACATGAGCGAAATACTAAATGGCCCACTGAGTGATTTCACCTGCAACCTCTTGTAGCACAGCTTGGGAATATCTGGTTTCAGCAAGACGGAGCTCCTCCGCACAGCTGCCCTCGGATCGAACGTGGTTTGATCGAGAATTTCGGGAGAAATGAATCGGCCGTCTTGTACCTGTAGAGGTGCCCGCAAGATCCACTGATTCGACTATGCTAGCTTTTTTTTTCTAGGGAGATACAACATAGACCACGTCCACAGTGAAGCGACGACAACGCCCGCAAGACCGAAGTCTAAAATAGAAGATGTGTGCCGCTCCATTACTCCACGAATGCAACAAAACGCGTGGAAAAATGGGCTGACTCAATGTAGTTTGTGTATAGGGGCTAATGGAAGGCTGTTTCAGCCCGCTGTGTACTGCCCATCATGTCTCAATGAAAGTGCTTTGGACATTGAAATTAGGCTAATCTCCACCCAACACTTAGATTTTTTACTACTTAAAATTTAGATATCATGATCATCATCATCATCCGCCTGACTACGTCCACTGCAGAACAAAGGCCTCTCCCATGTTCTGCCAGTTAACCCGATCCTGTGCTTGCTGCTGCCAATTTACACCCGCAAACTTCTTAATTTCATCTGCCCACCTAATCTTCTGTCTCCCCCTAACCCGCTTGCCTTCTCTGGGAATCCAGTTAGTTACCCTTAATGACCAACGGTGATCCTGTCTACGCGCTACATGCCCGGCCCATGTCCATTTCCTCTTCTTGATTTCAACTATGATATCCTAAACCCCCGTTTGTTCCCTAATCCACTCTGCTCTCTTCTGGTCTCTTAAAGTTACACCTACAATTTTTCTTTCCATTGCTCGCTGCGTCGTCCTCAATTTAAGCTGAACCCTCTTTGTAAGTCTCCAGGTTTCCACTCCGTAGTTTAGTACCGGCAAGATACAGCTGTTCTATACCTTCCTCTCGAGGGATAGTGGCAATCTACCTGTCATATGTTGAATTCCAATGGCGGAGTCGGTGCAGCCGACCGACTTCGCGAGCGAGCACTCGACTCTGGCGTAGAACAAATCCTCCAAATCCGCCATCGGAACACAACCCGCCCTGCTGGAGCAAGGTGGAAGCAACCGCGTTACCCAGGATACCTTGTGCGTGGTCTCTTCCACTGTCTGTTTCCCACGTGGTTTACCAGCATCGCCACATCGTTCGTTTGCTTGTTCAGCGCTATTCACCTGTGCGGAATGGATATCACGCCAAGCGTTTAACAGCTATTTTCCACGATGTCTGCGATAGTGACCACACAGTATGCGGAGCAACATGGTAAGTGTCTCCTCAATTTCAACACTGTGCTGTAATTGTAAGTTGAGTGCAACACACGTGTTGCGTGGAGCGATTGTCTGCACGTGCTATGGTCATGTTGTAACGTTGCTCCACTGCTGATGCGATCGTGTCACTGAAACGCATCGCATGCGTCATACCGCTGTTCGTTTGCCGGTGTCCGTGGAGAACGGAAACCTTCGCCGCATTGATTGCACAAACACCGCTGTAAATATACAGCCAAAAGTAAACGTGCGCGCGACGCCGCTGTTCTTGCACGGAACGGCGTAATTAGTAGGAAGCGACTTCCTATCACTTTAGAATGTAGCCACACGAATAGAAACGAACGGCGTTGGTGACAAGCGTATTTGGTATAAGGGCAATTTGACCGATCGTCCAAAACAATTTTTTCTGCCCCCTACTCCGCTCCCGCGGCGAGTCTCCTGATTTCAGAAGTCTCTAGGTTGGCAGCTACGCATTTGCGGCGAGATACCTCTGAAGTAACGCTTTTACCGTACAAGCACAACGCAGCGCGAGCGTTTCAGTACTGCACTACTATGTGGCAAGTTACAGAGCACTCGCCTTTCAGTGGAAGCGGCGCAGAAGCAGTTGTCTGCCTTTATATGTCTCGAAGAAACTATAAGCCAGTGTTACGCACCCGAGAATTTGACTCCCAGTAAATTTTAGCTGCAGAGGTAGCAGCGTGAGTGCATGTTCTGCTATCCAATTGGTTGGCAATGTTACCAAGGTCAGGACATTGAGCACATCCAAATTAGGAATCGGTCTCAGTCCACAGAAATTACGTTGCTTTTCCTGGAGTGTCACTGCCTGTTTCAGGCCTGAAAGATCGTGCTTCATTTTGATTAACAGTCAGCTGATCAGAAACTCTGTGCATCATGATGAGAGTGTCTAATTCAATCAAGAATGGGCACAATGTGTTGAGCTACTGTTGAAAGACTTGCATGCCACCATGTATGCTTACGTGAAATTGTTATTCAAAATTTTGTGTCGTGATGAGATAGCATAGCAAACATAGAGTTACTGTTTTGTGAAGCTGTGTTAGGAAGCCTCACATGGCTTAGCCTAATTGCATACATATTTGCATGAAATTCACATGGTGCTTCATTGTACAGCAATTTGTGTCACAGAACACAAATCGTTGGTCGTTATGTTGCTTCATGTATGCCAGCTGCATGGATAACAATGCATTTCGTTTTTCCATTCACAGTGCCGGAACACAGGCAAAAGAGCGAGCAACGCAGTGAGTTCATTTATTTATTTATTTAGAGAATACTGCAGGCCCATTTAGAGGCCCTAGCAGGAGAAGATACGAATGCATTCAAGTAATGAAATATACATGATATATACAGTTAGATCAGTGCAAAGAACACCAAGCACTGTAACGACAAAAATCGAAGTAGAAAAATTGATATCAAGACAAACTAAAACAGGTTGGTGCTTATATATGCCTATAAGCTCTACATTATTACCAACACAGCAGAAGACCACAACTCTCTAACACCTGTGTCGGGTGACGTGCAACTGGTAACGTCTGTACAAATGTCTCAAGCACTTTTTCTTTTCAGGTAAAGGCTGTGAGTGGACGGCGGGAGAAACAAAGCTATTGCTTGACTACTACCAGCAGTATTTTTCACAAATAGGGCCAATGAAGAAATTTAAAATTAAAAAGGCAATGTTTGCCAAAATAGCGGCCAACATCACAGAGGCTGTCGGGGTCCGTAAAACAGGGGACCAGTGCTGCAGCCGCTACAAAACAGTCATGCGACGAAAAAGAAGCGCTGCAGCACATAACAACAAATCGGGGAATTCTCCTTGCGACGTTCCCTTTGAAGACGACATAGCCAAAATACGTTGGCTAGATGACAGCCTTGAGCTAGAAGAGCTCAGGGACAGCTCTGGAATAGTCTATATTAAAAGGCCGCCCAGCCAAGCGTCGACGAGCCAATCGTCGACAAGCCAAGCATCGAGGAGCCAGGAGTTGACAAGCCAAGGTTCAACTAGCCAGGAGTTGACCAGCAAAACGAAGGAACCTGAGCCCGAAAAGCCGAAACTCTCGGCTTCTAGAATGCTGGAAATGAATCACTTCTTTGCTGAAATGAGCAAAATTCAGGAAGAAAAAGTTAAAAAAAACGAACTGAACGCGAGAATGAAAGAAGGAAGCGTCATGAAGAGAGGCAAGAACAGAAGGAGCGCATTCGGCAAGAAAAAGCAAAACAGCATGAAGAAAAAATGAACCTTTTGAGCCACTTTCTTGGCTTACGCAATCAATGATTCCAGTGGCCTAAAATACTATTAGCATGTTGAAATAAAATGTGCAGTGCAAAACATGTGCTTGTGTATATAAAGGGGGCTGCGAATTGGTACACACGCACAGCCTCCCAACTACTGTGGGGAACTAAAGGGCTAGTTCAAACAAAACAGAGAATTATGGTGTTATTTCCCACAATCACTTCGCAGGAGCTTAGTCAAGACCTTTGCACGCTTAATTTCGCCAAGCTTGCGCAAAGCTCGCTTGTCATCAGTTTCATCACTCTGGTTATCAGTGCAGTTCTCCCACTGAATAGCATTGGGTGCTCCATCATCATCATTATCATATTCTGGCTCTTCATCACCGTAATCGATGCACAAGTTATGAAGGATACAGCAGCTTATGATAAACTTATTGAGCCAGTGGATAGTGTGCAACTCCAGGTACATGAGCTACCTGAAGCGCTTCTTGAGTGTGCTGAATGCATTTTCAATGAGCACTCGTGTGCCTGAAAACTTAAAATTGAAGCCTTTTTGTTGCTTATTCATTGCACCGTAATCCCTGTATGGTGTCAACAGGTACTCCCGCAGCGGATATGTTGCGTCCCATAATATATAATAATGGCCCTGACATACTGAAGCTGTGTTCTCTGAAAGAGGCGATAAGCTAAACACATGAGAATTGTGCATTTTGCTGGAGGTTCCAGCGAACGCATCGAGAAACTGCCTCTTGTGGTCACAGACGGCTTGCAGCGTAAGTGAAAGGTAATGGTGCCTGTTGCAGTATGTGGGGGCAACCTTGTCGGCTGGGCACTGTATCTTGACATACGATCCATCTATACAGCCAATAACAGCAGGCAATCCAGACACCTGCAAGCAAGTTGTACTCTTCTAATGAGTGATATCATCCATGCCTGAGCAAGAAATGAGCATTTGCGAGGAGTTTTAACAGAAAATACTGGTGCTCAAGCCCATTAACTCACAATCACAGCATACGCTTCATGACTAAGCACAATATATTTTATGTTAAAGATGCAAAATGCAAACCAAATTCAACATTGAGAAATAGTTAAGATAACATACATTGCTGTCCACACCATATACTACACGTTTTCTTGCTATTCACCTCTCTTTTTACAATGGTAAAATGGGAGAAAAAACAAAACAAAGCCTGCGTATGTTTTTTCCTAAAGGGAGTTGAAGTACGTAATTGCAATTTAATTCTGAAATTTAAAACCAAACCTCGTCCATATTGTATCGTACATCTGAACAGAAATGACAAAGCATGCAGCATCATCCGCATGCAAGGAATCGACTGTGACTGCAGGAGAGACATAAGTTGAATGTTTCGAACACAACTGGATGAAGCTCGGTATTATCATCACGACCTATCACACTTTTCTCAAAGTCCCACCTCAGCGTAAAATTGAGCTTAAAATAACCCACAATTAATTGTGCACTCGTGTTTGTGATATGATCAATATAGCTTGGCCGGCATTGGTCCTCATGATAAATAAACTCAAAACAAACATTCTCAAAACTGCTAGTGAGGTTCTCTAAGTCTGCGGGGAACTTGATCACCGATGGTCCCAGCGTCATTAGGAACTGCGCTACTCTCTGAAGAACTCTGTACACGGTGCTTTCTGACATGTCGAAATGGCTTGCCACGTCTCGCATGCAGGTTTTGTTGGACGCGTACCTGCGCAGGGGGATTACAGGTACCCGAAAGAAAAAAAAACAGCTTCAGATCACACTGCACTGTAAGCAACGGGCTCATAGTCAAATGAGCCCGTTCTTGTGCAGGCATCGTACAAAGAAAAAAAGGGGGTGAAGGTGGGGAGGTGTAACTAACCAGAGAAATGTCAAGACATGCGTTTCCGCGGATTTCGCTTGAACTCCTCCGTGTGTGCTCGAAGGGCACATTGAAGTGACAGCAAACTCCACGACCAACTTTTCGGCCACAGGTCGAGCCAGCCTAAAGTGCCTCCGGAACTGCTCAAGAAAAGAAAGAAACGAAAACACCACAACGTGTTAAACCTTGAGCATAATGCTTTCCTTTTTTTTCTAGTTCTTTACCTCATGGTCCGAGTACTGCCGAACGGCGTCCTCGATGAAACCGACAACTTTGCGCCTCTTCGCGGGAATGCGGAACAACTTGTTGAATTCACGCTCGTAAGCGCAAGCTTTAGCGTCGCTGTCACTGTCCGACGAATCACTCGTGTCGGTACTTGAGCTTTCCGACTCAGAGCTGTCGCTATCGAGTAGCAGAAGCATTGCCGCACGCTTTGCCGAGGTAGCCGAGCCGTCCATGCCGTCCGCCATTATCAAGACAACTCGCACCGCGCCAGCCGCACCCCCAAGCAGGCAAACGTGCTAAAGGAATTGCGTCACGCTGAGTTTCGGTCCACTCCACCGACTTCGGCGGAGCAGTTTTTCCTGCTCCACGGAGGGACTCCCGCTCTGAATCCCCTCCGGCTCTCTCATTAGAACTTTTGACTCTCGCTCTCACTCTGTCATTGGAACACACTTGCTCTGAAAGGAGCAGAAAAACTTGCTCCGACTCCGCCATTGGAATTCAACAATAATTTGAGAGTGCTTGCCAAATGTGCTCCACCCCATTCTTATTTTTGTAGTCACTTCAATCTCGTGGTTGCGTCTCTCATAATCATATGGTGGTTTTGGGACGTTAAACCTCACAAGTCAATCAATCAATCTCGTGGTTTGGCTCCGCGGTTATTACCTGCCCTAAGTAGACATAATCTTTTACAACTTGAAGTGCACTAATATATCTCAAAGCGCTGCTGTTTTTCGAGGTTGTTGTACATTACTTTCGTTTTCTGCAGATTAATTTTTAAGACCCACCTTTCTGCTCTCTTTGTCCAATTCCGTAATCATGAGTTGAAATTCATCCCTTGAGTTACTCAGCAATGCAATGCAATGCAAGAGTTACCTATAATAGCACACAACACTTTTAGATTTGTTCTGTTTATTTATACGCACTGTGCTCTAACAGACAGGTACTAAAGATGCCTTTCTAAATGGAGACGAAGTACGAGCAATAAACTTTTGAACCCACCGCCAATCGTGCCGTATTTCTTGCAAGTATCTGGCAGAGCTATCGCAGGCCGTAATCGATGCAAATACGACAAAAAAAACTAACTTCTGGAATAATTACCTTTAAAGTTATTATATCCTTCCTTCATCAAAATGTTACCCTCTCCCGTACCATCATGTTTATCGTTGGCCGTTAAAGAAAAGAAAGGAAAAAAAAGCCTGCGCTGCGCCGAATGCGGCCTCCGGTTTCGTATCACAATACACGTGGCAGCCGCATTTCCGTCGAAGTTTATTTTCTTTGTTTCTTTCTTCCGCCCGTCCCTCCTTTTTTTTAATAGTACCATCCAACCATCACTTAATGTCCCTCGTGGTCACCGATAGCTTGTTGAAGTAAACTTTGTGCGTGAGAAGCCTTCGCTAATTCGTCCAACTTACATTTGAGGGCACGCAAATCGCTGCGCATTAGGCGGCAATCACGTGGTATATTTTGAATTTCCTCACTTTAAACAAACCCTGCAAAAAATTAACTACCGTTGTCATCTACTCTAATTTGAAAATTTTGTTAGTTCTGGATAAGAGGTACAACACTTGTATTGGGCCCCGCCGCGGTGGTCTAGTGGCTAAGGTGCTCGGCTGCTGACTCGCAGGTCGCGGGCTCAAATCCCGGCTGCGACGGCTGCATTTCCGATGGAGGCGGAAGTGCTGTAGTCCCGTGTGCTCAGATTCGTGTGCATGTTAAAGAACCCCAGGTGGTGGAAATTTCCGGAGCCCATTACTATGACGTTTCTGATAATCATATGGTGGTTTTGGGACGTTAAACCCCACATATCGAAATATTGTATTGAAGTGATTTCTCTAGAGTCAGTATTTGAAAGTTCATGAGGCAATATTTATTAATTAGCGTGCTTTACAAATAAAACATATTCCGACGTGCTGCATACAGCTAAGAACAATACTGCGCTAGCTGGAGACGAGTAGCGCTCATTTTGATTTTTTTGCTTCTTGTTTTTCAGCTGTAACAGTCTGTATATAGTGAGGCCTTCATTTAAAGGCGTGGTGCCATCACATTTGTGGCTTACGCGTCCTTAGCTGCAAGCGTTGCTTATAGCTCAAGGGAACATTATACAAGTACCAAGATTATTTTTTGATTAATGGGTTATTATTGTTTTTTATTTTTCTAGACACTTTTGGGTTTCGGTTTTTGGGCGCCAAAGTGAGCTGTGATGTGACAGTGTAGGTGTCGGTGTCTTGGTCATGTGACCGCACAAGAACATGACGCACATCATGCTCTCGCACAGACGTGCCACAGAAACGCCTGCAAAAGAAACAAACAGCAGCCGTGATGCTTTGACGGTACGTAGATAGCAGAGGTCTCCAGAGGTCCCTTTCTTACTACAATAGGCATACACACAAGAGCGGGGTAAGGGGGCGGCCACACCTGTGGTCACCTACAATGGGAGAGAGTACAAACACAGCCCCGCGCATTGAAATAATAGGGAGGAGGATCTGCGACTTGGAGGGGGGGGGGGCAAAGTCAGCTCTATACTTGGCATAATTAGAGAGGGGGTGCGCTTCGACGAACCTTTGTCGCCCTGTAGGGGAACCCTGCTGCCACATACGCTCCCGACAGGCATGGTATCACTTTACTGCAACTTTCGTTGGCCTTTCTAGAGAGCTACGGCAGTTGAGGACGCTCTTGCGATGGGCTTAGGTCGGGAGAATAAGCATTTAGGTACACTTTGCAGGTGAATTTAAATATATTTTAAACATTTGCTGTGTCCGACTGTTTCTGTGGTGTGTCATAGCAAGAGGCTTGGAGGCTTGCTTCAGCCTCGAAATTTGATGGCACCATTTACCCCTTTAAGCGTTTTTTCCTGTGGAGTTATTTTTTGCGTAGTGTAAACTAATCAAAGCACTTCCGATTGATACTAGAAGTATCTTTCGTATGCGCCAGCTCTATTAGGGTGTGGTCGTCTGTTAAAACGACGCTGATAGACATTTGACAATATCAGTGAATGAAAATGAAACAAATAAAAACACTTCACGCCTTCTACCTCAATAAAAGCACTCAAACCAAATGTTTGGTGTGTGATAGGTGACAAAGCGGCTACTTGTGATCTGCGTGTACCCCTTGGACAGCATCCTGCGGAACAGAGTAACTGTGCATGCAACAGAAAAGACACCACAGTGTAAAGCATAAGTATTGACACAAAAAGTGACTCGTCATACAAACGACGCAGAAATGTGTCGTAGCCCCGCCGCGGTGGTCTAGTGGCTAAGGTACTCGGCTGCTGACCCGCAGATCGCGGGTTCAAATCCCGGCTGCGGAGGCTGCATTTCCCATGGAGGCGGAAATGTCGTAGGCCCGTGTGCTCAGATTTGGGTGCACGTTAAAGAACCTCAGGTGGTCGAAATTTCCGGAGCCCTCCACTACGGCGTCTCTCATAATCATATGGT
Organism: Rhipicephalus microplus; assembly: GCF_013339725.1. Taxonomy (NCBI): domain Eukaryota; kingdom Metazoa; phylum Arthropoda; class Arachnida; order Ixodida; family Ixodidae; genus Rhipicephalus; species Rhipicephalus microplus. The sequence goes on along the minus strand of NW_023608438.1, from coordinate 12,511 downwards.
GGTTTTGGGACGTTCAACCCCACAAATCAATCAGAAATGTGTCGTAGTTGATTGCTACCGACGTGAAGCGGAGTTCATGGTTCTGCAAGATGTATGGCGCCAATAAGCCCTTCTTTAACACAAAAATACTTCATTCCGGGGTGTACCACGGCTCCACTAACGTACCTTTGTCAAAAGATGATGCAGCAAAATATAGATAACAACGGTGTTACACACGCATTTTTATTCGCAATCAGTATCGATCCGGAACAAGCATCATCCGCATTAGGTGCTGCTACATGGTAACTTTTAATCTTGAACAATTCCGATAAATATCAATACTATCGTAATCCACGCATCGTGATTTAGCTGAGAGATCGCTATTTCGCGTCATCTGCACCCCTGGCCGAGCTTGTTGAAAGCAGAATAATAAAATGAAGCGTAGGTCTGTGAAAATTGATTTAGAAAGCTAAATATTTATACTAAAAAAATGGTAACTGTTTCAATTCGGAAAATATTTGTATAGTATATTTTAAGATTAGTATAGACTTCAAATAGTTATGGAAGAAGCATACGATAAGCAGTCGACAAGTTCAACTCTCGCACGGTCGGAGCAGTTGGAGCACCTAAAAGAAAATAATTATGAGTGTGGCCAGCTTTTCCACAATGTCGCAGCGTATGCGCTCTTCGTGGTGGAATGGAGAGTCCTTTACAGTAACTGACCTCTGACAGGAGCAACTGGGAGATTTGAGGCGCCAAAAGTGAAACTCTGGCAACGAGACTGCCGTTTCACTGTGACTTGACGGCTACGAGCAGATAACATCAAGCATAAAAGTGAAGGTTATAATTCTCGCGCAGCAATACAGGTGAATGCAAATAAAACTCTATTGAATGATGGATTTATGAAATTAGTTTTTTTTAGTGGCACACCAAGTTCTTGACGTTCGAGTAGTTTTGCATGAATAACATATTGCTGAGAAATGGTTCTATTGAAATATCATACGTTAAGTTTTGTCAATGACATGCTTCACGGTACACAGGGGCTACCTGGTGCATTTCATCTGACCCAAGTTTGAACCAGATTAGCTTGAGCCGTGTATAGCAGCGGCAATAAAGTTCAATGCGATCAAGTACACAAGTACACAGATCTGAATCACCGTGATCGCAATTCGAAGTGCCCATGTGACACCTCTATAAGAGCCGGCAAAGAAAATAAATGGCATATCCCACGTGCAGCGGGAATCGTTGATATGCGAAGGACTAATGAAGAAAGTTGATATGTCACTTTAAAATCCGCGCAACGTTTCGAGGCAGACATAAATTATGCCGTACATGACTTCCCTGTCGTGATTATATGTTTCCACATGTAATTTACCATCATCACCTATTCACATCAAGTGATACCAAATTTGGTATATGTGAAGCCAGTGAAATTACTGTGAGCGCACCACGAGCGTGGCGCGTAGTCATGATTTACAAGATATGCATGTCATGATTTCCACGTTAGTGTCTGTCACGTATGGTCGTCATACAGTCATGTCATACCATATGAGTCCTGCAAAATTCCATGTGAACGAAATCACCACAAGAGCAGCAAGATCAGGAAATGCAAATCATGAGAATCATGACATAGATGTCATGATTGTCGTGTTAAGAATGAGCACTTGTGCTCGTCACACAGTCATGTTATGCCACACCCATTTTGGTATCGATGCCATAATCGAAACGACCAGGAGAGCTAAAAGTTTTAGGATGCTAGATAGATAGATAGATAGATAGATAGATAGATAGATACATAGATAGATAGATACATAGATAGATAGATACATAGATAGATACATAGATAGATAAATAGATTCAAAGTCCTCGAAGTTTACTAAGAAATGTTTAGCATTTAAAAACTATCATTGCTGGGAGTTGAACATACAAACTTTTTCTCCACAGCATGTGGCGCCAACCAACTCTGCTAAAAAGTATGTACTTTTTAATGCATAGATGTATTGCCTTCAAATAATGCCATATATTACAATACAATACATTTTTTCAGAATTATGCTCATATGACCGAAACACTATTTCACACAGTCGGACGAATCCTAGTTATTCCGGTAAACAAACACAAGCGTCCAGATGTCCAAGCCGCTCCAGAATAGTGTCGAGAGTATCAACAACACTAAGCACATTAGTCGCTGCATCACGAAAAAACAGACCTTGTCGAACGATGTGATTGAGGCTGTCTGTCATTCATGCTGCTCCTTCATAGTGAATAAACACCCAATAACGTAATTAATTTGGATGCTTTGTTTCGAATGGGACGTAACAATATGAGCTGTAATGAAAAATTTTTTTCAATGATTCTTCTAAAAGTGTCCGAGAAATGACATGCCTCCCGTCAAGGAGTAAAACAATGCTCAATTTTTTCGGGCTCGCTGCATAGCCCGCAATTTGAAGACTAGGGCACGTACACGCTCTTTTAGGCTGTACAGCTTGCTCACAGCGAGCTATTTATATGCCCCATTTAACTCCTGTGGCAATCTGAGATCGGTGATTTCTGCGTGTTTTTGTTATCACCGGTGAGATGGCGTGAATTGTGCGGAGGACGTGTTTCGAAGGTCGCCCCACTGCGTGCTTCGATGCATGCGCGCCTCAACAGGGCGTGGTCGCTCGTGCGCCTGCGCTCATCTCGTGATCAGGGTGCTGTGTAGGACATGGGTTTTCATCCCATGCGTGCGTTGAAGTTACAGAGAGCACTAAGATCACTTCTCTTGCTTCCACAGCCACATTTAAGATCAGGCGTGCTGCTCACACACGAGTAACAGTTGTGAAAATTGTTCGTTCGCGCTCATGTGTATATTAGTTGCGTGCGTTCTTCTTCGTGTTTGAGAAGAAAGTTCAAATGTCAGGTTGGGAGAATGGTTAGTTCATGCTCATCCTGTGTATGTTCATTCCGTGAGTCCTTTCTGCTTGAGTAACCTGTTGCAAGTTTGGAGCGGCTTGCAGTTATTTGCGTGACGTATTGTCATTGGCATTATTTTCTTCAATCTTATGATGATTGATTGATTGATATGTAGGGTTTAAGGTCCCCAAACCACCATATGATTATGAGAGATTCCGTAGTGGAGGGCTCCGGATATTTCGACCACCTGGGCATCTTTAACCTGCACTCAAATCTGAGGACACGGGCCTACAGCATTTTCGCCTACATCAAAAAAGCAGCTGCGGCAGCTGGGATTCAATGCCGCGACCTGCGGGTCAGTAGCCGAGTACCACAGCCACTATACAACCGCGGTGGGGTGACCTTATGGTGAGACAATGCGCAATAAACGCTCAACCATCTCTGTAAAGACATGTTTCAGTTTCGTGTTATAACGATTTCTGTGACAGAAGGATCAATTAGGGGTTTTTTATGCGTCTCTTCACCATATGGAGGCTCTAAGATACATTTCATTGTGTACACACGTGAGATGTTGAAAGAAAGCATGCATAAGCAAAGAAAGAACGTGTGAAGAATGGTTGTTTACGTAAAGGGACAAGTGCGGAGACGTGGAAACTCTGATGCATAACAATGCTTCAGGTGTTTGAACATTCTGAACACGTAAATCGAAAGTAGGAAGAATACTATTCATGTGTATTTTGATTATGCCTATTTACATTTCAGTAGTAAAAATTGTAGGGGTTTTTCTACAGCAATAACTAGGAATAGTGTACAAATAAAAACTTAAAAAAAACTGTACTTGAAGGTCGGATCGAGGATCAAAGGTGCCACATTTATGGAGAGAGCAGGAATTGAATTGATTGTTTCCGCAGAGTCTTGTTTTTAGCGACCGAACTTGTATTATTGCACACTAACAATAGGCTACCAAACGAACTGGTGAGCTTGTAAAAAAACTAAGTAAGGTTAAAATATAAAGTCTACAGTGAGGAAATATTGTAAGACATTAACAATAAAGGTAATAAACTTCCTGAAGGACTAATATATACATTTAAAACAACGTCACCCACCTGGATGAAACACGTATCTTCCTTGAGTCAGAGAGCAGTGCTGCCCAGGCAATCGAAACATAGGATGGCGTTTGGCACATAAAGAATCTTGGTTATGGGGCCACAAGCAGTTAGGGATTTCATGTGTCTGCACAGTTCCAAACAAAACAATATTTGATGTTGCATTTGGTCTCTGTCAAGACAAGTATTCGTATCATCATAGACATACCAACACATGTATACTGTTACTCAAACACCTTCTGATAAAGTATGTTATTCTTTATTTATTATTTTTTGCCCCATTAATCTTATTTTTTTGAGCATTAATTCCCCAAAATTACGCAAGCACCAATTCATGGCACTCATAGGTCAGCGAGGTGACCCATGAATCAACTCACTCGGACTCAGACTCAGAGCCATGAGTTGGAGAGAGTCCGGGTGAGTAATATTTTTTGTGAGTTGGAGTTCGAGTGTGCCTAGTAGAAGCAAAGTCTCGTGAGTGTGAGTCCGAATGAGTTTGGTTCATTGAACATTTGGTGAGTCCAAAACGCAATTTACATTTCTTGAGTGAGTGTGAGTGAGTTCCACTGTCATTGGTGACTCAAGGACCTATCAAGCCATTTACAGCATTACTATTAGCCTCAACTGGATTCGAGTGTTTACGTACGTTCACTAGCAGCTATTTTAAAGCAATGTCATTCGTACATTATATAATTAGTTATCGATAACAGGCGCGATAACGTAGTGGGTGCCCTGACCTGTCCCACAAACTCTACCAGGTAATACTTTAGTAAATATGGTAATCTCATCTTTGTAAAGTGTTGATATCATCACAGAAAAACAACCCTACAGGTTTTAAAGCACTCTGCAGAACTCATTTTACAAGATGCGATGTTGAACTGCGCCAAGAAGACCACTTTCTTTGTGAAATATAGGCGTTAAAGAGCATGGACCCTATGGCCGAAGAAGATAATTCTAAGCTAAACGACTCATGAGTGAACTCACTAGTAATCACTTAGACTGAGATTGAGCCGTAAGTCTGAGCGAGTCCGGGCGAGTAATGTTTTGGTGAGTTTGAGTCCGAGTGAATGCGGTGGAACAAAATTTTAGCGAGTGCGAGTCGAAATTAGTTCAGCTCAGGAAAATTTTCGTGAGTCTGAGTTCAAGTAAGTCCAAACCTTCAAATATAGTTTAGGACTGACACTGAGTGAGCTCCACAAGTTTTGCATACCAGTGATGACACCACAAGCGTGCCTGTTCTGCGCAAAGAGCTTGTTCGATTTTCTTTCATAACTCCTCTTCACTTCTTTTACAATCTCTTTTTAATATCAGCAAAAAATAGGAGTTCAAGTCTTGGCGAAAAATTCAAATAAGCCTCCAGTTCAGCGTTTTTTATAAAAATCACAAATATTTTTATGAGTAATATATTCACATTAAGCCTTTTATAGGTTCTTATATAGAGTGATTAATATACTTCCGCAACGAATGACCCACAAACATAGCCATAATATTGTGACAAAGCTGCCGAAAATTGCATTTGGCTCATTATGCGGCTCCATGTTTACAGTGTAGCACTATAGGTATCTATTTAGGTATTGCCATGCTCAACAAGATTTTTGGCTAGGATTAACTTCGCTTTACTGGAGCCAGCTTGGTTGACTTTGCTTGACGTGGCCGCGCTGGCATGACGATAATATTTTCCTGTCTACATGTGGTATACAGTCTAAAGCGAACGGCGGGCATAACAACTGTGCTGTGAAAAAATATCAGAAAGCATCTGTATCAAATACCTCGTTGTCTTTGAAAGAGGATTCTCCTTACATGAAGGTCGCGGGTTCAATAACGGCCGCGGCGGTGGCCTCTCGGTTGTGGCGAAGAGTTCAGAGGCCCGTGTACATTGGGATGTCAGCGCATGTAAAAGAAGACCAAATGGAAATTTTCAGAGCTCTCTACTATATATATGGCGTCTCTTACAATCATATCGTGGTTTTGGGACTTGAGGCCACAGTTAAAATGATTAAGATGATTCTGAAACATGGTGCTCTCTTTAGTCGACGCTCACGCAATAACCATCTAATCACGTTAGACTGGGAGCACAATTCATGGGATGCGGGTTACCGGTGTGCGCCGAATGTGGTAGCTGCAATTCTTCAGAGTGCACGAAAAAATGAGGGTTCGACCGTGTGCTCTCTGTACATCTAGCACGTTCTGTGTGCAGTGGCAAAGTATACGTTTTATGAATCATGCTCCTCTACGCCATGTTCCTGAATGCCACGGGCACCAGGCGAGTGTTCTACGCCGCTAATCAGGGCGTACGTAAACTGGCTGCGAAGATTACATAGAAGCCAACATCCGAACAAAACGTCGGCTCGTTTCAACCGTCGTCACCTGCAGATCCCGGAGTTAACTAAAACCAAGCAATAAGTAGAAGTCAACTAAGTTTTAACTGTAAGCGAAAGGACGTTGCAATTTTATGCTATATACGTGGCACAAAATTAGGAAATACTTCTACAGGGAACGGCTTTACTAGGTATATAGAGATACCTGCGCGATGTTTTGAACAGCAACCCTAACCCGCTTCCGTTCTCTGGGAATCCAGTTAGTTACCCTTAATGACCAGCGGTTATCCTGTCTACGCGCTACATGCCCGGCCCATGTCTATTTCCTCTTCTTTATTTCAACTATGATATTCTTAACCCCCGTTTGTCCCCTAATCCACTCTGCTCTCTTCTTGTCTATTAAGGTTACACCTACCATTTTCTTTCCATTGCTCGCTGCATCGTCCTCAATTTAAACTGAACCCTCTTTGTAAGTCTCCAGGTTTCTGCTCGGTAGCTAAGTACCGGCAAGATACAGCTGTTATATAGCTTCCTCTTGAGGGATAGTGGCAATCTACCTGTCATAATTTGAGAGTGCTTGCCGAATGTGCTCCACCCCATTCTTATTCTTCTAGTTACTTCAATCTCGTGGTTCGGCTCTGCGGTTATTACCTGCCCTAAGTAGACATAGTCTTTTACAACTTAAAGTGCACTATTACCTATCTGGAAGCGCTGCTCCTTTCCGAGGTTGTTTACATAGAGCTTGTTTATTTCCCTTTCATAACTGCTCACCACTCTTTTACGTTCTCTTTTTAATATCAGCCAAAAATAGAAGTTCAATTCTTAGAGAAAATTAAAATATGCCTCCAGTTCAAAGTTCTTCATAAAAATCACAAATATTTTCGCGAGTAATATATTCACATTATGCTTTTCATAGGTTCTTATATAGAGTGATTAATATACTTTTTGAACGAGTGACCCTCAAATACAGCCATAATATTGTGATAAAGCTACCAAAAATTGCATTTGGCTCATTATGCGGCTTCATGTTTACATTGTAGCAGTAAAGGTATCTATTTAGGTATTACCATGCTTATTAAGGCTTTTGGCTAGGATTAACTTCGCTTTAATGGAGCGAGCTTGCTTAACTTTGCTTGACATGGCCGCGCTGGCATGATGATAATAATTTCCTGTCTACATGTAGTATACATTTTAAAGTGAACGGCGGGCATAACAACTGTGCTATGAAAAAATTATCAGAAAGCATCTGTATCAAATACCTCGCTGTCTTTGAAAGAGGATTCCCCTTACAAGAAGGTCGCGGGTTCAATCCCGGCCCCGGCGGTCGCCTCTCGGTGGTGGCGAAATGTGAAGAGGCCCGTGTACATTGCGATGTCAGCGCATGTTGAAGAACACCAAATGGGAATTTTCAGAGCTCTCTACTATATATATGACGCCTCTTACAATCACAACGTGGTTTGGGGACTTGAGGCCACAGGTAAAATTATTAAAAGGATTCTGAAGCATGGTGATCTTTTCAGTCGACGCTCACGCAATAACCATCTAATCGCGTTAAACTGGGAGCATGATTCATGGGATTCGGGTTACTCGTGCGCGCCGATTGTAGTAGCTGACATTCTTCAGAGTGCACGAAAAAATGAGGCTTTGACCATGTGCTCTCTGTACATCTAGCACGTTCTGCGTGCAGTGGCAAAGTATACATTTTGTGAATCGTGCTCCTCTACCCCATGTTCCTGGATAACACGGGCGCCAGGCGAGTGTTCTACACCGCTAATCAGGGCACACGTAAATTGGTTGTGAAGATCACATAGAAGACAAAATTCAAACAAAACGTCGGCTCGTTTCAACCGCCGTCACCTGCAGATCCCGGAGTAAACTAAAACCAAGCAAGAAGTAGAAGTCAACTACGTATCAACTGTGAGCGAAACGACCTCGCAATTTTATGCTATATACGTGGCACAAAATTGGGAAATAGTTCTTTAGGGAACGGCTATACTAGGTATTTCTAGATTCGTGCGCAATGTTTTAAATAGCAACGATGTTTCGCCAATCGTTGCTTGTCTGATAAACGAAAAACGATCACCATCATAGACAAATACGTGCCCCAAAACTTGGACAAATTGCACTACTCACTACTGGGCTACTAAAAGTGCAGAAGGCTACAAATATTCCTACAACAAATGGCTGTGAAGCAATGGCGGCGTTGTTATGTCTGCGAGTCCACACCGAACGTCCATGTCTCTAAAAAAGACAATCTGTGTCAAGGCCAGCACGCGAGCCCGCCTGACACGAACAACTCAACGGCGTCATCACGCGGCGGTGCCTTTCGGTCGCGCACGCACAGCGAGCCCATTGCAGCAATAGGCACCTTCCTGTCTGGCGAGTCTTACGCAATGGGTGGCGACGTCACTCTTCCTTGGCTTCAACCACCCGCAGGGGTTCCGGATTTGATGAGAATGAGGCGGCCCAGCGGCGAGCCGCTTTGGAGGATTCTCACCTCACGGCCAGCGGCGCTTCTGGTTGGACAGTTGGTTACTCAAAGGATCCACCCGGTGCCTTAAATACAGCCCCGCGGCGCATCGCGAGCAGTAGACCTATGTGTCAGAAAAGAGAGCTCGGCTCTTCGATTCTCTAAACTGTCGGCCCCAGTGCCGAATTCGTAACGCCTCTCTTTCTACGCTGTACATAAATCTTGATTTAACTCACCGTCGTCTCGTCCGCTCGTCTATTAGCTCTGCGCAGAAGCAGTCGTGAGCTGGAAACCCTACGGTACCAAATGGCTGGTGACCGTGTCGGCGGAGATCGGAGCAGTGGCGCCTTTGGGACCGTGTTGGCGTCCCCGTCTTTCGTAACAGTGGTTAGCAGCTACGGAATCGGCCGGCGTCAGCGAAATGATGCGGTCAGTGCCTGATGTTTTCCCCTCAGTGCACCAGACTACTCTAGCTTAGGTTACAGTAGTTTAGAGAAGGGCTGTGTGAAGCACTAGAGTGAGCTTTGGTCGTTTCAAGCAAAGTCGAAGCGCTTTGAAACAAAATTCAATCGGAGGGTGTAAACACTGGAGTGTAAAAAATTGCTTGCGAGTCTTGCTAGTAGACTTATAGTGGGTACGGCAAGTAGATCCTTAACAGGAGCAAACAGCAAGAGGCTAGTGTGAACGATGGAGAACCTTAAGTGAAGGAACTCATAAAAATTGTTAGGAATTCGGCATTACTTTGGGCCATGCGAAACGAAAGCAAGCGATCCTTCAGATCATGAAGGATGAAGGAGTGTCGGCTGAGGAAGTCGATGAGGCCTGGGTGGCTATCAAAGCACGCCGCAAGGAGGCCGAAAGGCGAGAAGTTCGCGAGCGTGAGGAGGCCGAGAGACAGGAGCGCCTCTAGTTGAAACGAATAGAATTGGCAATCCTACAGTGTTCGCAGGCGCCTTGCGTAGCTTCTCCGACCGTTCAGGTCAGCGGTTATAAAATTCGGGACCAACTGCCACCATTTGTAGTAAGCTAGGAGATGGCGAAGCATCTCGTCAAGTTTGAACAAGTCTGTGAGCGAAATGCTTTAGAGCGGGCTCCTTCGGCGCAGAACCTGTTAGCTCTTCTTCCAGGCGAAGTGTCGGACGCGATAACGTGCTTAACGAGGGAATCGTTTGAGAGCTATGACGATGTTAAGGAACTGCGCTTGGGACGTTATAAGTTGTCACCCGAGGCTTTCAGGCAAAGGTTCCGGTATGCTAAATAGGGGAATGAGTCACACGTTGACTTCGCGTTTCGTCTTAAAGCCGATTTAATCGAATGGCTCAGGGGCGAAGGTATTTATGACGATCGCGATAAAGTGGTGTAATGCAATGCATTGGAGCAATTCTACCGCTGCATAGAGGAGGATGTCAAGCTTTGGCTGCAAGACAAACTTGGTGAAGTACAGCTAAACAAGGCAGCAGAGTTAGCTGAGGAGTATTATACTCGCCGAAAGTTGCAGAGCAGGGCAGTGCGCGTTGAAAGGATGAAAGGAAAGAGGGCTTTCAAAGAATCCTGATCAACAGAAACCCACTCCGCACCGCAATTTAAAGAAGGACCCGTCTCTTATGAAGGACACTGTAGGGGAAGGGCGAACGAAAGCGGAGAAATCGAGTGAGGTTCACAAACAACGCACTGATACCACAAGGGCATTTGAATCACGGAAGCCGCTCATCTGCTACAACTGCAAAAAGGAAGGGCACATCGCGATAAACTGTAAGCAAATGTTTGCTTTTGCAACAATCCGAGAATAAAAAAAACATGCGGTCGATAGGGCCGTATCTCCAAGAAATTAGCGTGAATGGGAAAACGTGTCGAGCACTTCGAGACTCAGCGGCAACCATGGACGTTGTCCATCCTTCATCAATGTCCCGGATGACCTTACAGGAGAATGCGCGTGGATCAAGCAAGTCGCCGAGAAGCGGAGTGCTTGCTTACCAATCGCTACGGTTGTTATTGAAGGCCCGTTCGGTAAGCTTCGCACTGAAGCTGCTGTGTCTGCCGCGCTTCCCAATTGTTTTCCTTATCTTTTCTCTAACAACTCAGTGCAGTTTCTCAAATAGCAGGGTAAAACGTTCTTCTCCAACTTAGCGTACATGGCCCTCACGCAATCGCAAGCGCGGAAGCTTTTGCAGGAGCTTGATTTTGTTCAATCTCGCGATGCACCATGTGCAAAAGTTGCTAGTCTGTGTGACCTTGGCGGCGAGTCGACGGAGCTTCAGAGAGTAAATTCTCTGTGCGAGTCATGTGAGGAGTCACTAGAACGGCCCGTCGCCGAAACGACTGGCGTGGTTTCCATAGCAGAAGGAGACGACATGGCGCTATGAGTCAGAGCGAGAGGGGTGCAACGCTCTCGCCTGTAGAGGAAAGGTGCAGTGAGCTGTCGCGGGTTGATGGAGAAACGCTCAGTCGAGAGCAGCGTGAGGACCTCTCGATTAAAGCGCTAATGGAAAGCGTAAACTTGGGAAAAAAGATAAAGAATCTTTCTTTTTTTGAGAGAGCAGGGCTCTTGTATCGGAGCTACATGAATGTGCAAGGTCGCAAGTATGAGCAGCTCTTGGTGCCACAAAAGTATCGTCGCCGATTATTGACACTGGCGCATGAAAACGCGTGGGCCGGGCATCTCGGCATAAAAAAGACCAAGGCTAGAGTTTTCCTTGCGATTTATTGGCCGAAAAGCTGGAAGAATATCGAAGATTTCATACGCTCATGCGACCCTTGTCAGAGAGCGGAGAAATCCACGGACAAGTGAAAGGCACTCATGAAGCTTGTGGCAATTATCACAAAACCTTTCGGCGCCTAGTAATTGGTATCGTCCGGTCATTGCCCGAGTCAAGGCAAGGTTGTCGGTACATCCTGACGGCTCTCTGTGTAGCCACCAAATTTCCGGAAGTGATACCACTTAAGGAGCTCAATTCCCCTCATGTAGTGAATGCCCTGCTATCTATATTTGCACGCGTCGGATTTCCTTCTGAAATCTATTGCGACAATGGTAGTGTCTTGACCAGCTGCCTTACCTCTACCTTTATGGATAAATGTGGAATATAAGTAGTGCACAGCTTGATCCATCACCCGTAATCTTATCCGGTAGAGCGTATGTATTCCGTTCTGAACTGATACTGAGAGCGCTTTGCTACGAGCACAAATGCGACTGGGAAGCGTGTATTCCTCCCGCTATGGTCGCTTTGAGATCAGCTGCTCATGAGAGCACTGGTTTTAGCCCTGAAGAGCTTGTGTATGGCAGAATTTCGAGAACACCATTGCGAATGCTACGCGAGTCCTGGGAGAGATTCGATGAGGACCCTAATGTAGTTGTGTATGTTCTAGACCTCCTTCAGCGGCTTGGAAAAAGGAAAGATCTAGTGGAAAGCCACATGAAGGCTGCACAAGTGTTGTCGAAGGAGTACTACGACAAATCGGCGAAGAAGCGCGCTTTTGAAGTAGGAAGTCAGGTAATGCTGCTGCAGACCACCAAAAAGAACAAGCTTTAGGTTCATTAGGAAGGGCCCGCCAAAGTAGTATCGAAGCTTTCTGATACCAATTATGAAGTGAAATTAGGAAGGCGGCCGAAGAGAATTCACCACAGTAACATGATGAAACCATACGTTCAACGTCAAGCGGTCGTACATCTGGTTTTGAATGCTTCAGAGGAAGAGGGAGCAGAAATATTGATCACTAGTGACGTAATCGAAAGGGGATCGCAGATA